>QJNU01000605.1:0-45015 GCA_004154915.1 Monosporascus ibericus
ACCCCGTAACAACGTTGTTCCGGGGCTCCCACACTATATATAGAGCTTCCTAGCCACTGCTCTCTAGAGCCTAGATTATCCATGACAATTTACACTTCCCACACCTTATGCAACCTTCTCTCGCGATCATCCTAACTGTGACATATACAATCAGGATCATCAGTATCATATTCTTTTTCCTCCTCTTCTTTGTCTTGGGCTTCGTTTTGCGGAGTGATAGAGGAGGGTTCTTGCAGGTTGCTCTTTAGCCCTGCCTTTACTTCCCTGACGTTCTTTAACCGTACGAACTCTTGATTAGGATTAGTTTCGACCTTCTTAAGCTTTTTCGGACGTGCCTTTTCAAGGGCTGAGGTCAATTGATTATTATGATTTTCGAGAGCGGTTAATTCGCTGCTAGAAATGTCAAGTGCTTTGCCCACCTTGCGAAAGAGGAGCCGACCGGTAGCTTTCCCGAAGGCTGGGTCGACCTTAATTAAGGCTTTCTCGAGGATCTTTAAATCCTTTGAAGATTTAGGTGTATTAAGACCGATTGAAGCGATTGGTTCGAGAAAATCGGGCTGTTGTAGGATGGCAGACGGCTTGGCAACCGGTGCATTTCCCGCACCGTTACTCTTCTTTACATATGGGCTTTTTAAAGCCCTGTCCCGATTAATAGGCCACATCCCCGAAGCTTTAAAGCCTTGTTTGATATATCGTGAGACCCCCATAACTTCCTTCCAAGCCGTGGCGAGCGCCCATAAGAAGTCCGTTTTATCTGTTGCCTCCGAAGACCTCCCGTAGCAACGCTCCCGGAACCAATAACGGAACCTGCGTTTTAGGACGGAAAAGATACCCATATCAAGTGGCTGCCATACGTACGATGAATGTGAGGGCAGGAAGACGATGTAGATCCTGTTGATCAGGCAGGTCCACATGAATTCTTCAGTTGTATGACTGTTATGACCGTCGATGATAAGGAGCCGCCATTCCCTGGGGTTAGCAGGCTTCGTATGGGGGATAAATACCTTTCGCAGCCACTTTAACCTAATATCGGTGTTAGTCCAGCCATTTGAAGATGCCGTGAAGTACCAGTCTTTATACGGTTGGTCCTCCGTATCGGGAAACCATTGTTGTTGTACGTTGACGCCGCTGAATATGATCAACGGAGGAAGAGCGCGCCCGTCTGCGCTGATGCAGGTTATAACCGATATCCACGCACGTTTAAAGGCATCCTTCAAAAGGATGAACTTCTTAAAGGCTTCACCGAGCACGAGAGAGTTCTCTCCCATACCCTCCATCATCCCGAATTCGTCTGCGTTATATCTATTCCGGGAGTATATCTTCCGTACCTTTGGCAGGACTAGGCGGTCGAATAACACCTTACAAGTGGCCTCAGTAGCACCGTTCAAGCGCCGATAATCGATAGCCCAACCCTTAAAAGTCCTAACTTCGTGATGGCGTTGAAGAAATCGCGTCACCCACCGTTTTCCTAGGCGTTCGCGGCTGCCAGACTTGACAAGGAGTCGTTGCGCATACGCACGAAATCGAGCATGCGGAGGAGCGTACCCAAGCTGGCCCTGGGTAACGATCCATTTGGCTAAACGGTCTTCTAGGACGTCGGTTACCTTCTGGCGACTCTTGTTATACTCCTCCCGGGTTTGGATGCCTTCAATTCTGCGGCGAAGATAAGTGCGTTCGACCTGGTGTAGCTTGGAGGCCGCTCGAATGGACCTCCCATTTGTGACCTCATCAATCGCCTTCGCAGCACGCAATTGAGCAGCGAGTCCCATATCATTAGAATCGCCTGAATCTGAGGATTAAGGAAGTATGTTTTGTTTTCCAAGGAGACGTTGTTTAACGGAGATATATATTGTTGAAGTTGGGGTCAGTGCGTAGGGTGTCTCGAATTTTCGGTGGGGCGTGAAGGGGGTGGTGCGTGAAGGGGGTATTTGCCTTAAACTTAGTCGTACGGTACATGGTTGGCAGGAGTATCGTGTAGTTGGATTAGTTTCGTTTGGTATTAATAGAAAGGTGGTTTCCATAACCAAGTCTGTATTATAAGGTCGTGAGCTATATAGTAATGAGCGTATCTATGTACTTGTCCTACCTTATTAATTCACATACTCCTAAGCCAATGATCCAACCTTGGCGCCAAGTATTGTGGTTACGTGACCTTTTCCTGCCTGATTCTTATCCTATCTTGGCCCGATTATCTCCTAACATGCATGGATCGTGAATTATAACATCTCACCGCATCTTAAGTGAAATAATTTATGGAAATGATTTTATGGTTATGATGCTTAATTAGTTACCAATCTTTTGCTTTTTAGCGCAGCGGGTGTAGCCGTTACAGATTTTAGTAACTGCGTGCCGCTAGTTTATAAATAACAATCCGCAACCTGTCTTTGGACGTAAGGTAATGTCCAAACGACACCCGCCCCGTCGTATATAAAAGTAACTCGAGTCAAGTGAATACCTATCCGCTTTCATAACCTTATACTTCCACTCCCGAACCTTACAAAAACCCATGAACAGCGGTCCGCCGAGCAACGTAAAATTTTATCCCATGGCGCAGCTAGGCTTACCTACGATCCCAGAAGAACAGATTGCCGAATTAGACACTTGTAGCCTACCTGTGGACTCTTTAAGCCCCTCACCTTCCCGTTTTGAGGGTAACCTGAATGCCGGGCTGGAGGCTCGCCACGAAATTTACATGTTCGTCCGGTCCACCTTCTTATAAGAGAAACATACTAACGAAATCAAAGTTACATGGCGGAAATCTGCCTTCGGCTGGATCGAATGGAGAAAACCATGGTTAAGACAACCGAACTCGAGCATTTTGGGTCGCAGATTGAAAGACGACTCCAGAACATGGGCAACACAGTCCGGGCGGTACAGAGCAGCTACGAGAAGCTTAAGGATAAACTGGAAAGCTATACCAAAGCCTTACTACAGAGCTTTTTCATGGACCCGGTGAGTGAGAATATGACGAAGTAATGTAGCTTATTTCTATAGCTAGTCTTGGGCAGTAAGCTTTTCTTCTTAATATGGGCCATTGTTCGGGCCCCATGGGTTTTTAATAAAGTGCTATTAAGAAAAGCATTTACGTCACGTAGTCCTCGCTTATACTCGCCGGCCATTGGCCTACGATCGAGCGGATTCCGTACCTGTAACACTACGTAAAGAGAATGAAAGATTAACAACTTATCGAAAAGGGTATCGCCCATCTCAAAGCGCAGAATCGCAGAATCGCCAAATATTGTGAGAGCACGCAGAGCAGAAGCAACCCATCGTTCGCACTGCCAACGCATTCCGTAACCAAGCATCTTTTGTGGCGAAAAAGAGAGCTCTAGGAAGGGCTAAGCGGGGAGAGCGGCTAATCGAGAACCGAAGCCAAGCCTGGGTTGCCAGAAATGGGCCGCGTATAATTAAAACAGCTTCGGTCTGTCCGGTAATCAATTGTACTTCTGGGTATACACGTTGGGCTTATAGGGCAACAAGGTTGTCGCCGAGAAACCAACGTGTACCGTCATCTAACTTCCTTCCCGCGGCATAGAGGTCCTGAACGGCCTTTTTTGCCTCGTAACATGCCTACGTTATAGACTGAAAGTTCTTATAATTAGTATACGCATCAGGCGAGTCACCAGGGTAGTCTTTGTCTTTTGGCAGCAGCGGATATTCCCGACGTACCCATATGACTTTTAAATGTCTCTGATGTCGCATTGTCGCTTTCGTTAGGGTACAGGATGCTTAACGGAGATTAGAGAGCAGGCTATGAAAGATATCATTTTATAAATTAGAAAGCCTGCATCCGGTTAAGAGAGAGAAATTGCTGCTATAATAAGCGCTGATTTATAACGCCTGACCTGCAAGCATCTGTTCCTCGATCCCTGCAAAGTTTAAGTCCTGACCACTTACGTATGAAACCTTCCCATCTTGAACGCCCGATAGAATTTGAATATCCATGCAACTCGTATAAATCTCCATCCGGCCCTGGGGGACTGCGTTGGTAGGGATAGTCGGCCATTCCCAAACCCAGTAAATAGTGTAACTATCGCGAATATCCGTAGGAAGTCGCAAATCGTTCTGGCACCACAGATCGGCTCTTTGAGGGTCCATCGGGATTTTGTAATAGGTTTGCTGGCGTTCCGCAGAGATCGGCCCATCATTAATCTGGTAACATTTACCATCATCAAAAGATAAGGCAGCCAAAAGGACCCCCCTTTTATCCCCTCCCGTGCCTTTCGCGTTCCAGACGTGATGGATAAAGAAAAGGCGATCGTCTTTAGAAGGGGATGAAGTACCGTAAATAAAAATCATGCTATTGCTATCTTTATGTGGCGTATTCCCGGGAAGGGTAACATGTCCGTTCTCTTGATACTGCAAAGCTATAAAATCGCCCGGCTGCGCTTTTAGTGAAGGGTACATTGGGTTAAGTTGTCCCATCGCTTGCTGGTTGTCCCTACAAATAGGGTCGGAAGCAAGTATCCCCAGGGTAGCTTCCCGACCGGGAGGCGGGAGTAAATGTTGTTGTTGTAAGTCGTTAAATGCTGGATCAAGTCGTGACATAGCGCCACGGATAAATCCGGCATCTCCAACCATGGTTCCATTCAGATCGAAACGTCTCAGCCGCTCAACCCACGAATGAGCCGTAACAAGCGGTAATACCAGAAGAAAGATATTCACTAGCATAGTAACGGCTTCCCGTTATTAAGATATAATATTCCCGCACAAGCACATCCAGGATGATCAGGGCCGTTAAATAATATGCCCCTAGATGAATGGAGGACAGATTCAGATAGGGTCAAAAGTTGTACTAGGTCAATTATGTCTCTTTCACAAGCTGTTGGTTTAAACAGAGGACCAATTAGACTTATACCTTTTTCTCTTAAGGTCCGTTAATGTTGGCTGGGGTGGGTAAAGTACTTAAAACGGAATACCCATTCGTGGGTGGCGTTTTTCATTCGTTGGTGGGTAGTGCAAGTCGGCTATGTCCTAAGTCATAAGCGCCTGGAGTTCATCTTCTTGAGCGTCAAACGCCGAATAATAACCCTAGGTTTTATTTTTTCGTTTTCGACTTATATTTTGCGAGACCTTCAAAATCGCAACGGGTCGCCGACTTGAGTTTACGTACTATAGACGCTGTCAAGGGAGAGAATGGGGCCACACGGAGTAGCGGCCTTGGCACGGTCGAGAACGCTGAGAAAGTGGTGACCCTGTCGATACAGTAGCCGCCCAGTTCGAAGTCGGAAAACTTAATCAATACGGAGGCGCGCGTTTACTAAAATACCGCGGGAAATGTGGTAATCTGGTACAGAGCTTCGACAACAGCTTCCATCAGTATATAATAAAATTAGCGATATTAAATCTATAAGTACGATCTAAAAGATACTCTTTATCTTTGTTATGATCAAATATACGTCGTACACTCCAGCCTTCGCAATAATGCCCCGCTCCAAAAACCGCAACAGTGATTATGCAAAAGGCCTTGTCAACCGCCAGAAGGGTATCTTTAAGAAATCGAACACCTTTTACCGTTTTTATGGAGGCGATATCGCCGTAATCATAAAGAAACACGGCCGCGTCGTAACTTACCAATCGCGCCCGGGCTTTTTAAACGAAACCAGCATCGTATTCCCTGACGAATCTTTCGGGCCGGACGATTTTGACACCGTTACCGACCGACAGCTTCCTCCGGCTAGCGGCTCGGAAGCTAACTCCGCAAGGACTTTGCAGTCGTTCGACTTTGCCAAAAACTCCGATATCTCCGCAGAAAGCCCGATAAGCATTTCGAGTAGTTCGTCAACGACCGCAAGTCCCGATCCGAAAATAAGATCACCGCAAACGCCATTAATGCCGTTTCTGTTAAGTAACGTGGACCTCCAAGATAGTGAAATCCATCCGGATACGGCTCCGGCGAGCATACCAGATCATATCTTCCCGTCCAGTCTCCTCACAATGCCATCTACCGATGAGCACGGCCTAGTTTCCATCGGTTCGTGGCCGCCGTTGGATATGGGTACTCCCGAGACCCAGCCGGCCCGTACTCCAAGCCCCGAGCCGGTATCACCTCAACGCGAAGCCAACCTACCGTCTTTGCTCGAGACATACTTTGGCGCAGAATCGCTATACGACCCGGAGGTTATCGATGACGAGTTCTGAAAAGATCAATTCCGTAGGGCTGTGGGTTTTGCTGGGTCGACCAGAGAAGGATTCTCGGGGCATGGTACATATATGCGAGGGCTGGGTGCATGTTGCAAGACGAGTTGGGCGTCTCCTGCATTAATATTTTGGCAGAAAATTATGTTTTCCTATCGGGGTCACGCCTAACGAGCCTCGATACATATGTGCCCACCGTGCGTAGTGCTATCCGTCTCAAGCGGGACAATTTGGCTTGCCCTATCCATCGCATCTCTCACACTCGCGTAAATGTGTACTGGCTCGCGATTTCTACTTTACAGCTTCCTACCTTACCTGCACGCGAGATTTCATCGCTTGTCACCATTCCTTGCCTACACAATCTCATTAACCCAGATACACTCTTTACTCAGGTCCAAGGCAGCTCGGAGACGACAAGATGACGGCCACGCCTACTGATTCAGCCATCACTGCTAACGACTAGATCCCAAAATAGATCGATTAGGAGGAGCTCGCCACCCGAGCGGGCTACGGAGGATGACGTGTTGGAGGACCCAAATGAACGATAATCTGGATGGGACGGATCAGTTCTACGGTAGGATACTAAATCGAGTATTATAATAATAATCGCGTCCTGCGGCAATAGGGTAAGTAAGGACAATGTAATACAACGGAACAGGGTTTGAGTCAATACGCGCATGATAAGGCGGAGGCCGATGCGAGCTTCGAGATGCAACAATGGCCGATCATCCATGTCGACGGTACCGACAGCTTTCCCTCCGCTTTGCCTCAGCCGAACCCACCTTACAGCGAGCGGCCTGACACTTCTCGACTCTTCGAGATGGGCAATCATTAGATAGGTACAACATACATATTCATCTCTTAAGACGTTCAAATAATAAGCCAACCGCTCCAACAAATTAATGGCGCGTGCGCAGAGCGTACAGGCCTGAGGGGTTAGGTTTAGTGGTGTTAGTGGGTGGTGTATGTACATTTTAGGAAAAAATGGTGGATGAAGGCATATTCTAGTGGACCGTAGGCACGCGTTTTAGTGGATGGCTAGTGGGTGGTGTATGTACACCAGCAGCAGCATAGCCCCTCTTCTACAGGCCCCACGGTCAGGCTTTTTCAAATTGGAAGGCGGTCAGGGATTCTGCCGCTCCACCACCTACTTGGCACTTACGCTTCAATTGAATCCATCCCACACCTCCCTCCTACACCAAGCTATCAACATCCTCAGTTCAAGGTTCTCGGATTTCTAAGAAAGCTTTAATAACTTGTCCAATTCAGCAGTAAGTATATCCCACTTCCTGATGGCTCCTGCATACCGGGCATCAGATAGCTGACCAATTACCTCCAGTCTGCCCCACCGTCTACCACGCCATCTGCCTTTGCATCCCAACTACCTTATTGATCACTTGACCTCGAGACATCGTAGCAACAATGGCGGTACAGCAATCAGTCGGCCAGGTTCAGATAGCGCTGTGGGAACAGCGTACTAGAACTCTCGATTTCAGCGACTTCCATCTGCGGGTACACCCTTCCAAGACGGCCAGCATCTATTGCACCTTGTCCTAGGAGGACATCGTTAAAGGCTGCTCCATCCTGAGCAACTTGTAACTACCTCCTTATTACTTATTAGCTATGCTATGTACTGACATTCGTCTATAGCAATGCCTTGTTGCCCAGCTTTGATTTTACTCAGCGTCCTACAGACCGTCTGATCGACGAATTCGCACGACGCGTCGGGCTCGAGACTGACATCACAGCCCTCACCATCGAGTGCCCCGACGGGAAGTACATCTTCGATGAAGCCAAAGTTGGTCCCAAGGTGCAGCACCTCCGCAACCGTGGGGTTTCTCGACATGAATGGGCTTACCTCGCTGCAGCCTGCGGTCACGCTCAAATGCCCATCTCTGTAGCTCGCTGGGACGATGTCATGGCTGATACCTGGAACCCGGAGTCCGGGCAGTGTGCATTCTTCAATGATGACCCGCGAGGTATAGCAGGCGAATGGAAGGAAATGGTCGGGCGCTGGAATGCGTTCGCGGAAGAGCTTTGGGAGGACGACGACATGCTGTCTTCTAAGACTATGATCTATGAGTGAGCTGAATGTGGAGGCTGGTGCCCTGCCAGTATCAGTAATCAAGGCAGTGGCTGTACTGATGTGAATGGGATGGTTCTAGCACGTCAACTGCCTAGATACGTAGCTACCTAGTCTACCTACGTAACAGCGCATTACCTAACATGAAAGATGACTTTTATTCGTTGCAAATATAGTCTTCCATCCGGGGAATGCCAGCTATAACCGGTACAGAACGGCCGATTAGCCGGATGATTCTCGTGACAGAGAGAGGACAACTCGATACGAAAGAGATGTCCGACGTTTTCCTTATCGGTAATGGTGGCGGTGGTAGCGGCGAGAAAGCGGTCTGCCTCTCCGGTACGAGCCTTAGTGACAATGTGAGATTCGACGATTTCCCAGGTCAGATTACCCTCGTAGGAAGCTATGCAAGAACACGGCTTGTTAGGGCCAGCTGCCAACACCAGGTCTTCCGTAGCCGCTGTACATAATCATCCTTCCAGCTCCTCCGCTGCGGTCAGCCATTCCATAGCTTCTCTAGGCCGTTTATCTTCGCCACTAGGTCAAAGGTGACTGCCGTGGCATGAGTAAGCGACGTGATCTTGCTGTAATACCTGTCGAGATTCTACCAGCCTAGCTTGATGTGTAGTCGTCAGCGCCGTTCAGAACCGGCCAATTTCCGAAGGTGAATATGGTAACCCAGCAGAACTCGAGCTCGTTGCCCTGCACATCTCGGAGAAGGAGTTCACTGGCCAAAGGTCGGCACCGACAATAGAAGGATAGTTATCTTATGTTCAGTATTAAATTATCCGGGGGATCCCTGATGTACATGCCGAACCTCGTTTAGGTACATCTTGATGGCTCTAAATCGGGTAGACACAAAACTCCCGCGCGGTTACAAGACGTATCGTGTTTACAAGGTTTAACGCATCATGTTCCTCCACTATCACCCCGCGGTCTAAGTACCCACCTAAAAGCTAGGGTGCATTGCGGCAGAAAGCTTTTCGCTGCGTACGCTCGCTTTTAAGCTGCCGCAGGTACCAATAGTCTGTGCCGCTTACGGCGTAAGAACCACTTAAGTTAACCAACGATTGAAGCGGTTATAGCAACGCGCTTTTTTCTAAAGCTATTTTAAAGCAGTAAAAAACTTTTGTCAGAGTGATCAAATGCAGAAAACTGGCGCAACTCTCCCTCCAATCTATTCTAGGAAAGTGGGCCATTGCCCTTACATATATGATTGGGTTGGGATGTTCTGCGGACAAAGGCCTGCAGCCTGGACCCACCAGCCGTAATCACCCAACGATTTAAAATAGTTTTTAAACTATAGCAACCTTTATTCAACTGTGTTAAGTATATAAATTCAACATCTTACTTGATATCTTCTGTTTAATCTGACTTTATATATTTATCCTCCTAAAAATGAGCGACATTAATCAACAGCTCGTTAACCGTTGCCTGGCGGCTACTGAACTGTACAAGCAGAAATCCCGCGGCAAAAACCACCTTATCGTCTGCATCAGCTGCCATCAGAATACCTGCTTGTTACAGAACGACGGCGATACTTGGTGTTTACTGGCTATCGTTTGCTCGGACTGTCCTATCGGGTTCCGGCTTGCACTCGGAACTAACATTACCCAAGAAAAGCTTGACAAGTTTTTTGACTACGGACATGTTACTCCCGAGATGCGCTCAACACTAGCTCATTCGGATAAAATTGTCAGAAGTATGGAAGGGGTTGTTCAATGCTTCTTCAAAGACACCCATGGGTTTCATATTACACCAAGTTCCTTGTCTTCGAAATTGCTCGAAATCACGGGCCAATTGCCTATTGGAAACCACGACCCTATATGGAAACCCTTGTTCAAAGCCTCTTATTGGGAGACCCAGAAATGCCGGGAGTTTTTTAAAAACCTCACATTTATTGGTGACAAGTTGGATGTGGATGATTCGGAAGAAATCGACGTTTGGGACTGGCGGTGCGCTTGGGCTGAGAGACGCAGCCTTCTGTTCGAAGAATATAACCGCCCTAATATCGAACGACCGTTCTAGTTGAAGCTATTCTATTGACTGCTGGGCAGGCTGAAACTGTTTTATAAGATTAGTTAAAGTTAATAAAGTGCCATTCCTGAATTGAATCATTTCCAACCCGCTGGCCCTTTTCTCTATGCCGCCCCTTTCTTTCTTGTTGCCCGCCGACGGCGAACATTCCCCATTGTCTGGTCTTGCGGCAGAACACTCCCGAATCCAGGACGGGTCTCGGCTGAAGGCGTATTCACAGCCGAATGGTTATCCACTATGGATGCACCGTATAGCAGTGGTAATGGTGGTTCAAATATGACTTGATAGGCACTATGCAGAAATGAAGGTTCGAACAGATGATACAGTACATGGAGACATAAGAAGTAAATAGAGGCGTATTCACTAATTTCCGACCTTCCCCCCGGATCCTCCACACGATGAAGGGTCCATTCCCATTTAAGTCTTGTAGTTAATTCCCTTGCTGGCCTATATCCATAGCAAAAACCTGCTGCTTCAGCCTTTCCACAACCCTGCAAACCCATTTCTCCCGGCGTTCTTCAGCATCGGAGGGTTTAACCCGCTCCGAGTACCTCCGTAGTATATATTCGGGGTTATCGCCTTGACCAATTGCCGAAATCGCGGCTCTCATGGCAGCTAATTTGCATTGCTCCGCGTTTAACTTGCATCGTCGCCATGATAAAGCCTGACGCCCATCTTCTTTGTCCAGCCAGCGGTGGATGGCCCTGATGCATTGTTTCCAGGCGGCATGACTTAGGCCCACTGATACGTGCTTTTGGGTGCCGGCTAACTTCCTGACGAGCCTCTTACAGCCGCGAAGCTCTTTCAATGCTTTCCATTCTCCCTCTTCGAGATCCCATCCCTTCCATTTGACAAAAAGTTCAGTGGTACGGCCTCTGAGTCGCATAGGGGTAATTTCCTCAACCTCATACAGAGGCCGATCGTCATGGTCGTTGTCATCAGAATCCTCCGCGTCAGTGGGAATAGGACCGTAGTTATCGAACTCGAGCTTCTGAATAGGATAGTAGGGTGGTAGCGGGGTTCCTTGAGGCGGAATCGATGCTTCATAAGATAAAGCTCTCTGGGGAAGGGGAACCTCATCGGCCATATAACTAGAAGACATCATAAATTAAAGCTAGGTTAAGTGAAAATGGACAAAATATAAGGGGAGAAAGAATGGACCTAGAATTTATATGCCATTTTGTGTTATGGGCCAACAGCTGATGCCAGGAAGGACGGTCAGAACTTAAGGCCAGAACGCTAAAGACCAGGTGATAAGATATGATGGGGAATTCTCAAAAGGCTACAGTTTCTAAAAAGATGGCGTGCACGGTTAAGCCATTTACAGAGGTCGTAGAGCAGCCATCGAATTGAGAAATAATATATAAAGGGCGCTTAGGTGGATACCCGGGCCCAGCGTGACGCCGCACCGGTGGGGCGCCCTGTGCAAATACGCCATACGCGCTTCAGATACGGAGAAAGGGCGACCGCAGCTCAGATTTTGAAGAAAATGTTGTTTAACTATTTTGACGCCGAAGACGACGAATCTGTTTTTAGCCGACCTTATAAGGCCTTTTCAGTATTGTCTCGCTTTCTAAATTTTATTATGAGACATGAAAAAGGCGGCCGCGCGTAAAAAGGAGATGCATAAAGTGCGAGTGATCGCCTGGTAATTATCATAAGCCATTTAATCTTTACCCTTGTACGACACGCTTATCTATCACAATGATTAACGTCAATCAACAACTCCTGCAGCGTTGCCAGTGGGCTTCCGAGATGTACAAGGGAGTTATGGAAAATAAAAATCACCTCCTTGTTTGCATTAGCTGCCACCAAGACGCATGCCTAGCGAAGGAAGAAGACCAAGGCGAGGAATGGTGTTTATTGGTTATACTTTGCCCAGATTGTTTGACTAGCCGTCGTTCTGCGCTTGGAACCGACGTCTCGGAAGAAAAGTTCACCAAGTTCTTGGACTCATACGGACACATCAAACCCGAATTACGTTCTAAATTGATTTATTCGGACTATATCGTTAGAAGTATGGAAGGAGCTGTTCAGGCCTTCTTCGAAGATATGCGCGGATATGCTGTATTGCCAAGTTCCCTATCGACGGAGCTCCGAAAGCTCGTTACCCTTCCCGTTGCGAAACGTTGGGGCATATGGAAATCTCTCGGTCGGGCCTCATACTGGACGAAATTCGAAAGGGATTTTAATAAAAACTTCACCTACATTGTCGATAGGGTCGAGGTGGATGATCGCGAGTCCATCTTTGGTTTGGAGTGGTGTGAAGCTTGGAAGGAGAGACAGCAGATCTTGCTTAGTTATGGGATCCCGAATATAAAAAGGCCATTTTAGGACGTTGGAACTATGGCGAGATAAGTAAGCTAGCAATATAAACGAGTACACATAAGGAAATAAAAAGTGATCAGGGGATATTTTAAAGTTAGCGTCTTTCGCCCTAAGCCTTAGGGTATTAGGTGTTATTGCTAGAGGGATGGAGGTCGCCGATTTCTTGATAAAGTCGCACTTAGAATGGCTTTGTCTATGTTTGACGACTCCGTCCAAGGAGTTGTATCCTTGACAGCCGATGATGCGCTCAGCAGCGACGTCAGGTTGCAGTTGTCGTCATCGAGGTCTTCCAGGTCGTCGCCCGTGAAAGAGGGGAAGCACGGTATCTAACCGATCGATAAGCGTATCTATAAAGTAAGACATGTTTGACGATGATAATTACGACGACTTGAACCAGCTTGTCCGTGGAATGGAATGAGACAGTACACTTGCCCATGCGACTCAACGGTGCTTGGTCTGCAGGAATCTGTATGGTGCCTTAAAGTTAGCTCTCTGCTGGACTGACCCCGAGATCTCCACCTACGTGCAAGGCGGCAATATACGAAGCTTTCTCTTAACCCGACCCCCGAGCCCCGTTTAACCGTTTCGTGGCTAGCGCCACGAACCCCATCAGAAATGGCTAAGCGGAGCAACTTCATTAAACGCAACCAAAAGATTATGGTACGTTTGTTAACAGGAAATGCTAATATCACGCAACAAAACATAATTTTCGAACTGGGTACAGATATTTCTGAGTTGCCTGTTAACCGTTTTTGCAGGCGTTTAGCGTAAGTTAGGAATTAATATTCTAATTTAGAACTTTAAAAGTAAACCTGCTTAGAAAGGAAGCGAAGCGCCCTCTTACCCCTCAAAACCCACTCCAGGCCCCGCAAGCTTACCCTTGCAAGCCCATCTCGCAAAACCCATCCTCTAAAGCCCCATCCTCTAAAGCCCCCTCCCCTAAAGCCCCATCCCCTAAAGTCCCACCCTAAAGCCCCACCCCCTAAAGCCTCATCTAAACCCACCCGGCAAGCTTGCCCTTGCAAGCCCATCCCGCAAAGCCACCCAAAACCCGGTCGCCAAAATCGAGCCCCCAAACTTCTTTGCTCCTGCCAATCTAGTATTTACCTGCTGGATACACACCCCAAATATTTCTTTCCTATACAGACACAAATGCATGCTCACAAATCGCGCGTTAGTCCTCGCCATCCATGGTTTGTCATTAGACATTTTGCCGCAAATTCAGAAAATGATTTTTCCTGTTGTAATAAGTCGTGTCGCTCGTCGGCTGCGGATTGCGTAAGGCGTACGAAGGAGGCTGCGGCTTCGAGAGACTTCTTAGAACACGATTGGGAGGTATGCTGGCCTAAAGCCTGGAGGTCATTTAGTTTGATCGAGAAGTCGCCACTATTAACCGTCAGCATTATACGCCCTTTTTATTATTATTATTATTATTATTATTATTATTATTATTATTATTATTATTATTATTATTATTATTAACGTTATTATTAACGTTATTATTATTATTATTATTATTAGTATTAGTATGAACACTCACATGACCGTCTTAACATGATTCGATGCAAAAAGTAAAGGGATTAATGTGCCGCCAGCATACAATTTCCAGCGCTTGCTAAGCCGCCTACGTCTCTTTACGTCTTTCCGTGACAAGGACGAGACTGCATTCTGACAAATGTCGATGGCAACAGTCTTGTCTCCTTGCCTACCCTTGTATGCATAATACCCATCTGTCTGCTTACTTTGATAGCGTCTTCCAGCATCTCGAAAAACATTGCCATTCGGACAAAAGCAAATCTGGCCAGGAGAGATTTCTTGCCTGATATAACTCTTTCAAGGGCTTGGGATGCTCGAGTGACGAGCTCGTCGTTATAAGCACAAGAGGATGGCTAGGATGTATCGAGTAGTAATGTTCCCATATCGCGAAAAAATTCCTTACATTCTTCCTCGGCTCGGTGCTTGAAAAGTGGCACCCATGCTAATAAGGAATGCGCTAGGCAAACTAGAATGGAAAACACGTTGGCTAGCCTAAAGGTTCACAAAACATTCATGTTTCCAGTGGTCTGCTCCAAGTATCATCTTACCATCGGGGCTGTTGCCTCGGCGGATTGTCCAAGCGGCGGTTCTCATGACATCTCATCGATAATTGTTCCGGGCTAATTGCGCATCGTCACCGTCCAAGCCTGTCAATTATATCTGGCTCTCTCAAGCTCCCGTATATGGTTAAAAGTTCTTGGGCCAGGAGATTTGCTGTATCGTACCGGTCTTGCCTGATTTCAACTTGGGTGATACAGAATTTATTTCCCAATATTCATTCTCAGCACAAAATAGCAAATAGACAACGGGAAAGAAGAATTGGGATAACATACGGAATAGATTAACGAGGGTTATAGGGACCAAATGGAACAGGATTCAATCAGGCAACCAATAAAACACTTTGCCATATTTAGGATACTGTAGGGACAATACTGCTTACACAACCGTAGATCGCAAACTATACTGGATTACACGCTATGGGCTACATGCTATGGGCTACACAATATGGGCTACATGTTATGGGTTACACGCTATGGGCTACACGCTATGGGCTACATGCTATGGGCTACACAATATGGGCTACATGTTATGTGTTACACGTATGGGTTACCCGCTATGGGCTACACGCTATGGGCTACACGCTATGGGCTACGCAATATGGGCTACATGCCATGAATAAGAAATGGATTATTAGTCGTGACTTATACGTTGTGGGCTACATGTTATGGGTCACATGCTGTGGACAACACGCTGTGAACTACAGGCTGTGGGCTACACGCTATAGGCTACATCCTGTGACTCTGGTAAGTTGCTTAATGACTCTGCAGCAGGTGACTTGCATACTGTATCCTGCAAAGCATAACTTCATAAATACCAGAATGGGAACGCTACAGTACTCAGCTCTTTAGGGCCGGTTCCTTAGTGGATAGTGTATATTTCGAGGCTATTTAGGTAGTAAAGACAGTAGTTCCTTAACTTTCATCGTGGTATCACCCACGTCACAAGAGATACCTGACCTTTTTGCTTGCTCTGTTGCTAAGTCGAGAAATTGACACGCACAAAGAATTTCGGTGGGAGTGACGCTTATAATATGAGTAGCAAGTGACGTCAATACTGCGTCACTAATCTTTGAGTAGTTTTTGCTGCCAGAAAAATATTAGCCACTAAAACGAACAAATTTTCCTGTAATGGTAGCACTTACACTGTCGGCTCAGCTAGGTCCGAGTATGTCATCAAGAAGAAGACTGACGGGCCCGCAAGGCCGCTCCAACGCCGAGTCATCCGCCTAAGTTGCCCTACTTGACTCCTTCGGATGTTCGTCCTTCAAATTGCATTGATAAAAAGGTCAATAGCAATAGTTGAGTTGTGGGAGTTGTTGTGTAAGCCTCTTTTCCGCTCGGACTTGATCAAGCCTTCGACCGACGTGAAGACGTTGTGCAATTGGACATAGGCTAGCCTTGCCAATAGAGACGAACCTTTTTGGCGAGTTATAATTTCGAACAAAGCCCTGAATGCATCCATTGCGCAGGGATCTGAGCTGGCGACTGTGGTCGGTATTGTGGTTTTTGTTACCAGCGGAATCCATTCGTCTAGAAGCGAACCACATTCATCCGCGATGAATCTGGCGCTTTGATCCCAGGCTCGCGGAAGGGATTCCCATCTCCTTGGCAGGTTAGGGCGTGGCTGATTGGGAATGTTAGACATGATCTGTTCATGTAAACCCGTTCTCTATTGGGAAAGGAAATGGTTGGCATGGCGAAACAGAGGGGTTTTTTTCGAGAGAGCAGAGGTACGGTTTTATATTGATTTCGTCGCAAGTGGAAAATAAAATCGAGTTTTGAATAGCACGGACACCTAAAGAATACCGTTATGGGACAGCTCAAGGCCAGGCGCTTAATGCCCATTGCTGAATGGATCCGGCCTTGTCTTTTGCTACGGACGCCGATAAAAACTGGGGCTGCGCCGTCGAGCAGCTCCGGTGGTTCCACTCATCCCGCACTAAGACTCTTGCCGGCCGTCTGGATCACGGATGCCAGTGATACAATGTGATCATGTTGGCTCGGGCGCTTCTAAAAATAGAGTGACCATTTATTTGGAGATAGGTTAATTGAACTGCCTCGTTTTTCCTATTGGGGCCGTCAATATCCGATGAGCGCTAACAATCGCGAAATTCGGGCAATACCGCTTTTTCATAACAGGAAAGGAAGTTCCTCTTCCCAGCAGCCGAAGAATCACTCGGCTGGTGACTTGCGTCGCTGACTTTTAGGTGCACGGTCTTTTTGTCCGTGATTCGCACAAGCGTTCCACCTGAACTCCAGCTGGAAAGTCGCTACCCCGTCTCCTAAGAGGACTGCGTGAAGTGACCATTCTCGAACTTTGCGACAGGGGCATTGACTGTCTCCTCTTCCAAAGCGGACCCCCGTGAAGATGGCGGGCTGTGAATGCTGCGCTGACTTCGGCGGCGCTTTGCGCGTTGGGTTGGTGTTTGAGCCTGTCGTCATCAGGAGCTGGTGTAATGCAGACGTGTCTGCCGCTTGGGTGCCGTTCCGCGGGTTGTAGGGGTCGAAGTGCTTATCCTGCGGCGCTTGCGGGGTAGCCGGACGACATCGTCATCCCGGCCGTGCTCTGTGGCGCTGTCCTCAATAGGACGGTAGTCCTCTTCAGATATTGGCTTGCAGCGACCGAGCGAAATTTGTATTCATTTGAGAAAATGCTGAGTTTGTGGATTGGTGGGCATTAATGTAGATTGTGGCTGATTTATCATTTTGTCGGATTGATGATAAGGAGATGTTTGATAAGGTTATCTATCTATTTTGCAGATTTGCAGGCAGGGATACTTAATCTAGCCGCCCTACAAACGTTTTACGTTTAGCAGGGTTTATCCTTATACTTGTTCGGTAGCGGGGTTTAGGTAAAATAGCTTGGCAAGATCACCATCGGGGTGGTGGGGCGTGCTGTAAATAAGCTCTCACAATAAGGGCATCACAAACGGAGGTTATCCACAATAAAGGTCACCGCGAAGGGATCCACAATAAGGGTCGCCACGAAGGGAAGATTCCACAATGAGGGTCACCACGAAAGGAAGATTCCACAGTAAGGGTCATCACGAAAGGAAGATTTCACAATAAGGGTCACCACAAACGGGGGGTGCTCCACATCGACTGCAGCGTCACACGACAGGGTACCCAAGACTGGGCTTCCCACAAGGAGAGCACCATAAACGGAAGTTAACTTCCAAAGGAACTTATTATAGCGATATTGATTTAAGAAAACTACGGACTAATAGAACATATCTCTTTAACCCGGATTCGAACCGCATGCATTTGTTCCGCGCTTAATAGCTGCCCCGACTGGGTTGCCCGTTCTGCTACCTCGGCTAGCGAAGTACAAATACGAATAAGCTCAGTAGGGCAATTTTGTTGAATATAAGAAGCAAGGAACTTTAGGGCGCTGTCGTTCATTGCTGAAAAGTCTTTACTATGCAAGTATTAGCTTCGAAAGTGATTAGACCATACCACTACTTACACAACCTGCTCGGCTTCAACGGAGTACAATAGTAGAAAGAGAGGTGTTGGTCCTCCCAGAGCTTTCCAACGTTTAGCCTTTCTCTTGCGTTCATGTAGTCCGCGCCTAAAGGAAATTGTATGTAGCGGCCGTTCCTGTGCATCTCGGTAAACGTCAAGGGCGATACTTATGTTCGTACAGCCGGATTCTGGCTTGATGCATCCAGCTTCCCTATCGGCTGCGATAATATTCTCGAGTGAATCAAATACCCGCAGTAATTGGACATTCGCAAGCCTCGAAAGATATGGGCCTCTTTTGCCTCCGATAATGGTGTCTAAAGCTTGAAATATAGCAGGAATACGGGGGTCCCAACTATTATAAATATTTCCCGCTAATGTTATTTCGCCAAGTAGGATTACCCAATCTGTTAAAAAGGATTCGTAATTATTTAGAAAGTAATTAATTGTGTCATATGTAATTAGTGCTTGTGACATGCTTTGCAGATCTATTCTCGGCTGTAAGGTACGTGGCATTTGCTGATCGTCGATTCGCAAAGCCTGGAAGGCATTTATAAGGTCGTCGTCGTTTGGAAGCAGATGTACGTCTGGGCACTTTTCGAATGGTGCGAGAAATGATGTTAGAAAGATGGGGTCGCCAACGTTTTTAAAGTCTAACATCGTCACATCGTCGTCTGCCTCAAGATTCGGGCCCATCGTTGCTTGGTAGTATTTGTGTGTATCGTAGAGGTGGAAAGAGAGTGGCAAGCTTTTGTTTAAATATCTCAACCGATTAGTCGCAATATCGAGAAAATAACATCCAGTGCAGGCGACCGAAATATAGCAAATAACTTATAACATTGAAAAATTGCAATACCTTCGAAGCCTAAATTGATTTTAGCGCTAGCGCTAAGGTTCAAAAACTGTGGCAGCTTGAGATCTAGAGAACGGCGAAACACCTGAAGGTATTCCACTCTCTTAATACAGTTTCGACAGACGGGTCATACCAAGGTTGTACGAAGGTCGAGCGCAAAGGGTGCATACATTCCGGGTTGGTTCACAGTACGGACTGCGGCTGAAAAACGTTATTTCCAGACGAGGTACACTATACAATAAGTAACGGTTAGCTGCGAAGACGCTATTAAGGCACTAAAGGTACTCCCCTGAAAATTGACTTTACTGGACAGCGTCTACTAACCTCAATTTTACAGTATTTCACTGTGTTTTGGGGTGTACTGTGGGCCTGATCGGGTATGTATGTACACTTTTGCGCTCGACCTTCGTACTTCGGACCATTTCAATCAAACTTGTGTTCCAATAAGTGCAGACGTGGGTCCATGCCGGAACCGGCGCGGGCACTCTAGAATAAAATGCCGTTTCACGACGGATCGAGCCAATATTTGATTTTCGGCATACAACCTTTGCCGCCGGTAAATGCGGGTCGTTCCGGAAGCCAACAAGACATTACATAACGAGCCAGAAGTGAGAGGTCTAGGTAACATGACCCCATATCGGATACTCCGCGATTTGGTTGCGGTCTATTCGAATCTTCCCAATTCAAGAATTCTGGATAGTGATATTAGCTCCCACATTCCCAACGACTCGCCGGCCATGGTTCGCCCAGTGGCTGGGCTGTTGCGTAGCCACTGCATTAAAAGACCGTATTAATAAGTGCGCACTTATTGCGCTACTTATCTGACATGTACGGTGCCCCCTAGGCCTCTCACTCCTGTAATAGCGCCATAATAGGAGGGCAGTTAGATAAGATACATAGCAGATACGGATGTTTTGCTACGGTTTAAGGACCGGGTTTACGTATTTAATAACTACCTGCTATAAGCTAAGGTAATACTTTATTATATTTATTATAGCTTAATAGCTGCGTCCGAATATTATTAAGATGTTAAATGTTTAAATGCAAATTATTTTACGAAAAGTATAATTACGTATGCAGTATGTTAACGTTCGAAAGCAAGCTCTATAGAAACTTGGCTTTCTTATAAGTTCTAAGAACCCCTTCCGGGAAGTTTTAACTTAAAGACAAAACGATGGGATAATGTCCTAATAATAATAACCCGGTTTTTTAAAGCACTCTGGTATACTTGATTTGGCAGGGTAGGTCTGTCCTGCAAAATTCTATAAAAGAAAAGGACGTGCTGGTGAAGCACCGGCTTTTAATTTTGCGCCTGTATAAAGTAAACTCTTTGATTTTTCAAGTAGCTCAAGTCCCCATTCTTCCTCCGTAGGATCGGTATACCATAATACCCAATCTGCATCAATCAATTGGATCTTATAGCGCCGTTGAAAAGGATTTGCTGTAACAATCCTTAAGCGCCTCGGAACCTGTTTAAGCTCCTTCCGGATAGTGGGACATAAAATGTCACAGATCAGGTTTGACCGGTCTTTTTCCGTAAGGGTTCGGTTCGACATCAGAAGTAAAGCTGGAGTGATAATGGGATCATGTTCACCCCACCGTTCGATTATCACTGCTATACTATAACTCAGCTCGATATTATTCTCCCGTGCAAGAAGCATAGCTGATTTAATTGCCATTCTAAAAGCTTCGCCTTTATTATCGGTTCTGATCCTGTAAGAAACAGTCTGATTTTGGGGCCACGGAGAACTGGTTGGAGCGTCGTGATATGGAAAGATCCCGTTAACCTCGTCGCCATCCTCGCATACGATTTCGAAATCCGCCGTACGGTCCATTTCTATTTTGGCAATCTCACCATCTGTATAAATCGCAGTATCCCAATTCACCGTAATCATTCTTATGGCGGAGTCTAGACCTAAGAAATAACGGCTTCCGATACCCCAAGGTATTCGCCTAGTTTGTCTCAAAACCAAGCTTGAGAGGCTGCGTATGACTCGTTGACGGAACGCCTCATTGATCATGCGAGCATAACGACCTCGTGGTGCTGACAACCTATTATTTGAGATGGTTTGAAGGCGGTAGTTTGGTAATATCTTCATGATAGGCATCTTCGAAGTAACTGAGAAGTAGGCTTAAATTCTGCGTAGCAAATATTGAGTATTATGAAGTTGCCTAATACTTGCGGCTATTTATTAAAACTCCTGTCACCCACTTTGGGAACCCGAAAATACAAAATTAATTTTAGACAAGCACAACTAATAGCAAGCCCATGGCACTGCTAAACGCCTCACTAAGCAGGTAGGCGCGAGGTACAGAATTTATTCCAACCAGAAAAATCGTCCGCGACACGGGAGCGGAGACTGGACTCGGCACATTCAGGTTGTTACTTTCCAAAAATAACCTCCAGCAACTTGTAAGCGCCGCGGCGCCGGCGTAGCGCTCCATTCGGACACCAACATTATGACCTTGTTATAGCTATTTAATTTATTTATTTAAAAGATTTTGAGAGTCAAAAGAGCTTGCCGTGCGGGTTACGAAAAGTGTTCCGTTCGGTGGTGTGTTCCGCTCGGTGGTGTGGTACGCTACCCATTTTTAATTAATTTATAATGAACTTCAGCTTTATTATAACGATGCTTCGTAGAACTCACGTATTGCGAGGCTTTGTAACGCTTTTGTAACTTTATATAGCAGCTAATTATCGTCGGTTAATGGTATCAGCTACGGCCGAGTTGGGCACCCAAACGCCTAGCTCCAGCTCGAAATGACCTGTTATACGCTAAGGACGGTACGCAGCAGTAACAAGTTCTTGCTGACGGCGTCTAAGGTTCAAAGCAGCCGTGGTGGTTGAGATTATCGCCACCCTAGGCGCTGTAGGTACTGTAGATGGCGCGTAGACGGCGCCGCGAGCGCTCTTAAGGTTGTAGATACTGTTATTCCTTGTGTTTAGGAGGCAGTGTATACAGTTTATGGTGCCAGGTGGCGGCGATATGGCAGGTGGCTGCAGTGTAAAAGTGGGACCACTGCAGAAATAGCAAATTTCTAATGAAAAAGGCGTGGCATCTTCCTTAAGCGCGGCGAATAGGCATGACTGGACGAAACCTACGGATTCAGATCAGCGCAGGAGAATGCGGCTTAACGCAACTTTCGTTAATATTGCTAATTACCTACTTAAAGATGATAATATAGGAAACGGGATAACCAGCTACACAAGGGGAACGAAAGAAATTATTGGAAGCTTCGATAACCCTAGGGAGGTCCTTATGAACGCGCTGTAAAACTCGCCTCCGCTGGTATACGCCCCCAGCTGCTCGACCTCACCGTCCCTACTAAGCTCGATATCGTAGTAGATAAAGACCTTTAGGGAGCACGCGTAGTCGGATATGGCCCTGGCGATCGCCTGGTCCAAATATTCACTGGTCATGTGCTTCGTGCAAACGGACATGCCCGCGCGGAACGTTATCGCCTGGAACTGGGACACGGAGAAGCTCGTCGCGCACCCCGGAAAGGAGCACTCGACAAACCCCGGCATGGTCACCAGCTTCTTCTTGCACAAGCCCACGACGGGGATCTAACGCCTAAACCTTCAGGCGTCCGCTTCTCCTAGTAGATGACGATGAATACGGGGGGATCTCATGACACGACGCGGGGGATGGGCTTCTCGCGCGTGCTGTCGGGAATCATATCAAGCTCACGACGCTCCCGATAGTATGCCGGTGCAGCAAAGCTTCCGCCCCGCGCTAACCTCGGAAGCACGCCCATCACTCTACTGGTCAATCAGCCGACAGACGCTATGGACGGCATAAGTAAGTTGGACATCACCTTCCGCGGGTATCTTGATTGGGATCGGAATAAGGACGCGACGGATGGGCTCGGCCACGTTACCGGCACGGACACGATCGCGACGCTGACCATGCAGATGTAGGTGCCCCTGAAAGAGAACTCGGAGGTGAGGAGGATGGACAGCCTCGAGCGGGTTATGCAGCCCATGCACTCGGCCATTAAGAATCTGTCCGACGGGAGCAGAGTTGTGCCCGTAAATCGTGACGCGTACAAGGTTACGAAAAAGCTCAGGTTGTCGGATTCGGGGATTAAGCGCGATACGGACCTTAATGGCGGACCGTCAGCGGGAAGTAAGAATTCGAGCGCGGCCGGCTTCCAGCTGGTAAAGTCGACCGACCAGATAAGTAACCCATTCGCCGAGTCCAGCAGCCCGAACACGAGCCCAGCTTTTCTTAAGAGCAACTCGGCCATTGCGGCGCAGGGTTACGTCGGGAAGTCCACCATGTAGGGCAGTGCGCTCGCGTCTCTGCTTATAGCCATGATAAGGCATTGCATCGAGAAAGGGTTCGACGATCACCAGTACGGGCTTGGTCATCCTGCTGCACCCCGTGCATACGTCGATCTTGTCGTTGCACATGTTCATATGTGTTCGCCTTACTCGCGGTACCTAATGAGCTGGGCGTTGGGTGTGGCCATGCGCCCCGGTCCACGCTTTTTCTACGAGTCGAGTTCTCGCACTTTATTCGCATGCCCCAGACGTGCTCGCTTAGGTTCTCGTTCACGTCATGGTGCTGCCCCATATCAGATCGTTGGTTGGAGGGAAACTGAGTCGTCTGTATTCGCAGCCTCCCGATGTGTCCCAAAAGAAGGTCCTGTCATGTCGCCGGACGTAACCGCGGCTCGAGTCGAACTCGCAGTTAGCGCACGAAAGGACTGTGGGCAACTTCTCGGCCACCTCGGCGCTCATGATGGTCTTCCCATCCACACACGGGCCAGCTGAGGTTGACGGAGCAGCGCTTGCACTGGTTCAGCCTGACGAGGCACCTCTCTTTGTCGACGCCAGTCGCAAGGTGGTCAAAGAACATCTTGTTGTTGTCGGAGGTCGAGCATTGGGACATGGCCCATCCCTGCGTGCGTCGTTATCATCGTATTCTTCGCAACCGCGGTGCATTAATCCCTGCTGCTAATTGTGACGTCGTGGCCAATCCTTGCCGTGATCGCATTAATCCTTTCCTGAAGAGGGTGTACATGACTATGGCAGGGGACTTCAGGGTCAACTTGAACGTATTCCCGCAGGCGAGGAACAAGGTTATGAACTTTACGATGACGCTATCGGCGATCTCGCTCCTCTCGACGGACTTCCGCGAACCCAGGTTCTTCCTCATGTTGTATATCACGAGCCTCCTCCCGACGCTGTTGTTCACCGCGGCTCTCGTAGAACGGGACCTTGTTCGAGACCACTATCAAGGTCTGCGGCAGAAAGACCGTTCTGCCACCCGACGAGACGGGAGCATTGGAAGTCCATCTCTTGATGTGCTGGTAGGAGAACCCGTCGCCTATCTCGCACTCGTCGCATATGAGGACCCTCTTCTCGCACATCTTCATGACCAGGTCGGCGTTCGGCCACTGGGAGCTATATGTATGGCCTGCCCGAGTGGCTCTCCAGACCGTGGAACACCACATTCGGAATCCCGATCGCGAACTCCCTGCAGTGTCCGTATTGGCGAAGGGCTTGAAGTCCGGGGTGTTCGCTTTTGCCCAGATACGCACGAGCGCGATCATGCATGGCAACCGACTGGGTGCCCTTGTGAACACGGCGAGATGGGTTGGGTGCTGGACCAGCGGATTTGCGGCCGTATGGTTGGAGGTGGCCATCGGTGTCTCGTACGAGAAGATGTAGAAGAATTTGAACGGTGCGGATGTTTAGCGCCGGCACTACCCTCGGGAATGACCCGCCCGTTCATATACCTGAGTCGTGCAGGTGCTGTGTTAGTAACCTGCCTCTTTGAGCGCGCGGCAGGCGTACTTGTCCCTGGTCTGGCTTAGGAGCGATGCGTCGGTCTCTGGCTTCTTGACGGGCCTCGCCGAAGCCATTACGTCTCCTTGATGCTGACCCCGAGTCCCGTAACAGTCGACGGGGCATCATCAGACACGTAGATGGTCGCTCAGGCTCCACTCGGCTCCAACCCTAGTTAGAGTGATGGGCTTTCTTGGCCTTCATAATATACCTTGCAGTGGCCGTAGGTAAACCACCATTCGAGTTTTCCAGTCCAAGATAAGGATAGCCAAGAAAGCGATGTACTATCTCGTGGGGAGCATAGTGCAAGCGTCGATACGTGGGGTGGGATTTTTTCTGCCCGCGCGAAGCCGAGGTACAGGTTATGTGAAGCGTCGATTTCTAATGTTTCGCCAACACAGTCCATTCGAATCTCGCCTACGCATGCTCGATGTCCGTTGGCATAACGGAAGAGCAGACCGATGATAGGCGAATAAGTCGCTAGTCTTCTCTGACAAGGCGTAACCTCCACGACGTTTTCAAGGCTTGCCGCGGAGTGAAAGTAATCTGCGGTACCGTGCGAGTTTGGGTAGGGAGACGATATAGCCAGCCGCAAGGCAGATCCCCGGCGGAAAATTGGTTGTTGAATGGCAAGCCGATGAATTCCGCGAAGAGAGTGGCTAAAGTATACCAGAGTCGGACTTTCCGAGAGGCTGCATAGCTGTTTCCATTTTGGGATACTATTCCCGTTTTCAAGGCGTAGCCGAGGCGATGTGTACGTTGCAATCATCACTTGTCTTTTTCTGTTCGTCCTGAACTTCCTTAGGCGTTAGCGGATATCGGGGGAAGTCGAGCCATTCTTACCATGAGACCCATATGTTTGTATTGTCTGCCACGCCGGGCCCAGATCTCCGAGACAAGTTCACCGGGGTTAACAGGCATATAAACCCAAACGGTACGACTGCAGCACGCGTCGTATTCCTTATAGAATGTCGTATCCTCTCCGTCTCGATGGGCATGGATAGTCATGAGATTGCTTGCCCAACACGCAGAATACCCGGTCACTGCTGGCTCATTACAGCTAAATGAGGCCATTCGGAAGTTGGCTAGAGCCGAAGGATGGACGGACTCAGGAGCAAATGTCCACAGATGAAGCAGTTTTGCACCAGAAAGAGAAACTGGCGCAGACCATACCCCTAAATAAAGCAGTCTTCCATCAGATGGAGAGATTGGCGCAGACCGTGTCAAGTCTGTATTCTGGTTAAGCATGGAGGTGACGGACCGCAGTTTTAAGCCCTAATCCAAGTGCATTAGTATAGGTAATTGCAGCTGAACGGGCAACTTACATCAGATTTCACCTGAAGCTTCTTCGACTTAAGAGGGATAGTGCGCCACCAAAGTCCTATTTTCGGGTTGTTGAAGGATGGGAGCTTGGCAGAGTGATCTGAGCTGGTAAATACTAACTGCCTGATACCTAGGTGGTCTTCTAAGACGTAAAGAACCTCGATCTTTGACGCCCGGTTGATATCGAGAAGCTCGGTGCATTTAGGGTCGTCTATGTTCGAGAGAAACGCCACATACCGAGCCCCATCGATATGGATGTAACGAGCCCAGACACCTAGTGAAATGTCTATATCGCCGCCCGAACTGCAGCGAGCACGCCAAAGTTCTTGAATCGTACTTATAGCACACTCGCGAACAAGCTCCTTTGCAACCATGAAGCGAAGCTCTATCGGCAGCTTCGGATAAAAGTTTTCCAGTCTGTTCCCTAATAGAGACTGGAACCTAAAGAATCGTCTTCGATCTTCAGATGGCATAGGGTCGAATGTATATTCGGTGGCATAAAGGAATGCTCGAGACGGATGCGATGCGAATTCGAGGCATTCGGCATGGTAACCGGGGGCTTGTCCGTCGTAATGATGGCAAGAATTCGAACAAGCGCGGAAGCTCAGCTGTAGACTTTTCTCTCGATGGCTGACAGAGTCGTAAGGGAATCTTGAGGATAAGCGACCGTCCATGCCTATGTTTCTCAGCATCAATTTTTCTGGCTCCCTGACAAGCCCGCTTACCTGCAACGACTATTGTGCCTTGCACAAAGGGGAACCGGCAGAGCCGGCACCTTGAGGGAACACAATAGTAGTATTGCACGTCATCGTCTGACTGCTCGGCTGGCTCCATGATTTGTTATGGCGGTTGATATTTTGCAAGTGGGTTGGAAGGAGGTGAAGCTTCTAATTTTAATTGCACCGCCATCCGGGGAAGGAACCCTACTTAGCTCTCGCAATGGTTGAGCCCCACGTTGCTGCTATCCGCTAAAAGGACGACAAGGCGTTAGCTTTAACAATTTTCCAAAGGGCGCGGTGGTTCGCCTGACCCAAGATTCGCAGGCGATTCCGATACCAAAACAGAATACACCAAATATTGGAGGAATTATATCTACATAAAAGGAATAATTTAAAGTTTCCTGGAAGTTCCCGCATATTCCTATCTGTTGAAATCAAAGAGTTATTATCCGAGGAGTTGTTGGACGGTTATTTGAAAGTGCGCGAAATTATGTCAGCCGCCTGAGTGGGTGGCAAGCTTTTTTATTCGCCCACAGTAACCCAACCATAAAGGAAAGCTTTAGTGGACCTTTTAGGGAATTACAGTTGGCTTTAGCGCTGTTTGGCTTCCGTTTTAGGCCGCTGGGCTTATAGTCTAGGGGATAATAGTTCCATTTCAATATCTCGATAAAATAGCATGACGAGAAAAGCAACATGTATACCTAACTGTGTTGTACGAATAGCGTTATACACCCGAATATCCATTACTTGATTTCAATGTCGCTGATGTAGATCGTCCTTCTACCGTAATACGCCCACTCTTTTTTCCCCTCATACTTGATTCGTCTCCAGTCCTCCTCAAAGGTTTCCTTCTTTCGACGATCAGCGCCCTCGAAGACATACTTGTCTGCGTGAAATGTATGTTTCTCCCGCTGGACTTTGACTCGCACGAACTTGCGGTCATCCTCGCTTCTGGCCGCTCCAGCAGCGGTAGGCAATGGGTGCTGATATGGCTGCATAGATGATTCTCCAGCGTCGACGGGTTGCAATGGGTGCTGATATGGCTGCGCAGAGGATTCTCCAGTATCGACAGGCTGCCATAGGTCCTGATACCGCTGCGCGGAAGATGCATAGTCCATGCTCTCAGCATACTTCATACCGACTCCCTGTTCATGAGTATGCTGGGGATAGTCCATGCTTGCTGTCTCTTCTGAGAACATTTCGTCGCCCCAGTCTCCTCCTGCTAGCTCCTGTTCCCCGTGACTTATGTCTAAATTGGTAAGAGGTTGGCTAGGCAGAACGCCTGCGCGTCGTAAAGGAGGGTTTTGCTTAACGGTCCCGATGGTTCTGCTTAATTCGATAGCGTTTGGATCATCTACGTCGATGTATTGTTGCCGGTCTGCAAACGTTTCCAACCCATGCAAGGGCGCGAGCTTAAGGTCATCGACATTAACAAACCACGACCGGAACCGGGTCCCAACTGTAGTCAACGCATAGACACCTGTCAAATTATCCCTCTCTATAGCAAGTTTCGCGGCATCAAGTGCCTGTTCTTCCACAGCTTTAAGACTGCCACCAGGTCGCTTGCATTCATGAAACATAAAAGATGAAAGAGTATGTTGATTCTGGTCGTATCTCCGGACAACAATGTCAACCCGCCTCCTGGAACTGTCGGGTGGAAATTCGCAGACGACAATATAAAAGTCTTCGTAGAATGCCCGTTGCAGAAATACTTGCCAGAAAGCGGACGACTTGTATTCAATATCTGCTCCGGCATCTTCGTACAGCTTTCTCAGTACGCCCGTGGCAGGAACGAGGCTCATAATGCAAAGAACGTCAAAAGACAGGTTAGGGATGTAGTTTGAGAGTGAAGCAGCGATTTCTACACAGAATATAATGACGAAACTCGCTACGCACAAAGCGGCCCGACAGAATAAAAGGGCCATTACCGCCGCAACAAAGCCTTATTAAAACAAGCCCCGTGTCAGAAGCCGACCCGCTCTAAAGATAGATGCAGTATCATCCTTGTCGGGTAATCGCCAGTAATGATATGTGTGAAAGGGGCAGACACGTGGGAACTTCTCTATGGAAGCAACAAAGAAGTCTCTGCCTGGCCTGCCTATGCACCATCCCGCTTTTTGTTATACGTGCATTGCATGGACATGCAAGCTGTAGGACACCATCCCACACCATCCCCCGCAGTTACGAAATGCTCGCGACGCGTTTTGCAACGTTGCCAAGACATACCCCGCCATCCAGATTTGTGCGAAGGGCCGTTCTACTTGGAGGGGCAAGACACAGACACATTCACGCTTCGTTCATATAATATAAGCAGCCCGTTATTTTCTGCGAGTGCGAAGGAAGTATATCATATAGTGAGTTGTAGCGGTAGGGTTACTATGGTGGCAGCAGACAGCGGGCTCTACGGTCTCAAGGCGCTCCAGAGCGATTGGCTCACAAACCACAACACAAAACAACTGGATGCCTTCCAATAAGAACGTCTGTCTACGTCGTAACGCGGCACCGAAGCTTACACAAAACCTGTTCGGGCTTACTTCTTTAATAATTGTACCTTCATGCGACGGTGCTGGCTGAGGTCTGTACGACAACAGGACGTCTTATCCCTTCCATGCCCTTTGCCACTGCAAATTTCGCACGAGGACCTCTTCAGGCAAAGAAAGTATGCTTTAAAGCGCAGTTCGCTGTAAACAAGACAATGCAGTTCTTCCTTGACTTTATCCCTAGCTCCTGGCAAAATAATTCAACACAAAAGGACTGTGCCCTACCCATTGCGCTTCTCAAGGGCTACTCTAACGCCTGTGAAATCACGCTTGATGCCCTCCATGGCTTACATCACTCATATATTGCAGCCCTTCTCAGAGTTCGCTGACGGACATCGCAGCCCCAACTACCCTCATTCTTCTTTTTGAGTCTCCGGTCATGCATGGCATAAACCCTTGCGTATCGCCGTACGAATTTGGTCGCTATAATGGCTGTTAATCTGCACCCACGAAACTGTTCGGTTCACTTACTTCAATGCTACTTGGTATTACATGCGGGACATTTCACGTCTTTATTCGGGCCGATAAGGCCTGAACCATCGCAGTGATCGCAATTCCCCATATCTTTCTTCGTTGTTGGTTATAAAAAGGGTAGATTCTGAAGAGTGGCAGATACTGAAGAGTGGTAGATTCTGGAAGAATGATAGATTCTGGGAGAATGATAGATTCTGAAGAAGAGTAGGTTCCGAAGAAGGGCAGGGTTTTACCATAATGCCCAACCTGTTTGTACTTACCCAAACGGAGCTGTCACGAGCGTTACTACCTCCGCTTAGATTAGCCAATTGCATTCCAACAACCCCGTACGCAGTGATTGGCTTAAATGACCACGTGACAAACGACCTCAGATACCCGATCAATGCCGGCGAAGCGATGCAGCTTAATTTTCATCTCTTACCTTCCATGTTATTCCACATCATTTGAATAGCATGTCCCCTTCCGGTTTCCAATGTACTTGCCTAGCGACTTTTGCCAGCCATGATGACCGCGAAGAACATATTCGAATGGAGCGAACGAAAGAAACCCAAGATCGGCAACTGACATTCCGCCTTCTTCAACACCTCGAACAATCCCTAACTCATTCAAGAGCTGAAAAGGACGATATATTTATAGATCAAGACATTAGTGACGTAGATGTGTCGAATGAAAATAGTCCAAAAACGGAAAGCCTTACAAAGCTCACACAAGCAAGATACACCAATGATCTGGCGAAGCATAGGGATCACCGTGGTTATCATTGTCCGAATAAAGACTGTATGGTTAAGCCAGTCGATAAGCCATCTTTATTCCGTGACCATTACGGAACTCGTAAGTTTCAGCTTCCTCTTCTATAAAATGGTAACTAACCTACTTCCCTGCAGATATTGAATGGGTGCGCTCATGTCCAATCTGTGTACCTTACAAGTCTCGAACATTAACCGAGTGGGTTCGCCATGTCCGCCGTCATCCGGACCTCGAGAGTGAAGTGGATAAGAAATTCATACGAGATAAGTGTGAAGAGTTGAACCAGCGTGTTTGTAAGGAGTTGCTTCGGGTACCTGCGAAGCTTCAATCTTCGCGATGGTTAGGGACACCCAAAAGAACGCAAGAAGCAGCAGAGATGGGTTCAGACCAACCTATACTACAGAAGCCCAAGCTGGCACATCATGCAACCATGGGCGGCGGCGGGGAAGAGGCTACCCCGGAAGGTGACAACTCATTCTCATCACGAATGCAACCGGCCATACAAGCCAGCGCAAACGTTAATGAGATCGCAGAGGGTGTACAAATGGTTGCTGATCACACCGTTGATACCCTTTTCTTGTCAATGCAGCGGACCCCAAGCAGCAAGTCGAATGGTTATACGGTCACGGACGACCGCGGTTCTCGGGCTATATCCAGCCAGCACGTCGATCAGCTCTCTCTTAGAGATCAAATGGCAGAACCTGGGCCATTGAATGCACTCACGAACAACCGCAATACACCAATTCGGCCTGGTCAGAATATAAACTCGTTTTCTCTCGAGACACATTCTCTACCTGATGCGTCGCAATGGCCCCCACCTCCCGTCTACCAGGTTATGAATTACCCCGTCGAAGCGTATCCATCCAGTTACTGATTTCGAAGTTTATTCCAATCTCCCCACTCTTTTCCTTCATATTCTTAATCTTCTCGACGATCTCAGGCGAGTTGGGGAGCTGCATCGGAAGTGTAGGAACGAGGTCGCGTGGGAAGAATACACCGGCGAATTCATAACCTTCCTTGCGTTCGAAGGAGATCCGGGCGTCGGTGATTATTCTGCAATATGTTAGGAGAGGATGCATAGCCACATGTAGCAGTAACTTACAAACCGCCATCTGGGAAATGGAACTCCCGAGGTTTGCAACTGGCTTCAACAAGCGCGTCTTTGGTATTTTCAGACAAAGGCTCTTTATACTGGTTATCATTCGAACGCGGCGCTAAGACAGGCAACGCAACTTTGTGCGAGCCAATCCAATAAGCCACCCGGGAACCTTCAGCCCATTGATGAACCACGAAAAATAGACGAGGGCCCCCAGGCCAAAAGCGGAAAAATTGTCCAGGTTTCGCCGTATACTTTAAAGTATGTCCAAGGATAAAGTCATCGGGGTACGCTTCGAGTATTGCACGGGTCGCCTAAAATAATTAGACAGCTTCAAGAACATATGTCATTGCTCCTTACCGGATTGAAGATAACAGGGTCTACAAGGAGTTCCAATGCAAGTATGGTTCCGTAAGAAGTGCCTGCAGACTTAAATGCCCTGATGCGCTTTCCAACCTCGGAGTCTGACAACTCAAAGAAGCCATTTTCTTCTAAGGACTGCTTGGCAGTCTGCAACCAGGACGCGTTCGACGCCATAAAAAACGCCTATGGTTGATGTTAAGAGTCCGAAGGGCGATCAATCCCCGATTACGAAGCTGACAACGAAGCAGAATTTCATCACCCCGCCGGAGAAATTATTTTCCCATATACCCCTCTGGCGGGAGAGTACTAATAATGCCCTTAAACTAAACTAGTCTAAACTCTGTCATGACACGCCACTTTGGAGCAGGGATAAACGCTCACTGCCTCCAAAATTAAGGGCATTTACCTTCCATCTAGCTGGCAGGGATAAATGCTCACTGCCTCCACCTTCTGACAGGGATAAACGCTCACTACCTCCAAAATTAAGGCGCATTTACCCTCCATCTAGCTGACAGGGATAAATGTTCACTACCTCCACCTTCTGACAGGGATAAACGCTCACTACCTTCACTTCTGACAGGGATAAATGCTCACTACCTTCACTTCTGACAGGGATAAATGCTCACTGCCTCCAAAGTAAAGGCGCATTTACCCTCCATCTAGCTGACAGGGATAAATGTTCACTACCTCCATTTCTGGCAGGGATAAATGCTCACTACCTCCATTTCTGGCAAACAAGACTGTAATACAACACCGGGATAAGCGCTACCATAAAAGTGGTAGGAAAAACAAATGAATCAATGGACAGACGATATGTACCTAAGTATTCTGATACCCCACTCTTTTATTGGGTATGCGGATACCATCCGGCAGAAGCCGCATTAGAACGTGCCGCAGACGAAATTCAGCCTTAGCATCGCAGCCTTGCGGTTACAGTAGTCGTCGAACAGACCTTGAGCTATTCATTTCGATGCCTACGAAGCGAGGCCAACGGAAACGCATGACGTTACGTTGGTGCAACGTTCTTCGTTCATATCCTTACCTTACGCCGCGCCCTGCGGGCGGGAATTGAGGGATTTAGTATCCAAGGGCTCGCAGATACGATGGTTGTAACTATTGCCGGCTTCTTTATGGCCCGTTAAACATGCCTTTCCCAGTGGCCATGGACATGAAGCTAGAATGCAAACTGTATGTTCAAGTCCGACCTAATGCAAGCACCTTGATGCGTTCCTATAAGCGCTTACTCGTAACCAGCCGCTTCTGATCACCTTAGCTCATGCAGGACAGCTGTCCCGTTCACCTAAAGATGTAGGTGTATGCTTTTGATGGATATAGAGCTGGCCTTTCTACCGGCCGACGTAAATGAACAAAAATCATTTGCTAAGCTGTATCTTACTCGCCCAAGATGCAATATTCGGTTCAAGGGGGGATGGAGTCTTTACAGCATTGCTTGCGCTGCGTTAAGGGATATAAGTATCCCTTCGACCGTACCGTTTCCCAGATATCAGATTCCCAGCTCCTTTAAAATACGTTATCCAAAGTTGGCACCTGTTAAGAAATCTGTACAACCTTTTTTCTCATACAAGCGGTACTTCGAAGAATACGAATCAGCCCAGCTTTTGATACTTTAGGTAAAGAACATGATTTTTATGCTTTCTATTACCCCATTAGTCTGCCATCCTAGAGCCATATCTGTACCTGACACGCGGTCTTAGTCGGTTGTGAATATACCTTCCCAACTCAAAGTACAATAATCTTACGTCACGATGCCTGAAGATAAGAACGGGGTCAATAACAAGAAATCCGAGAATCATGTCAACGGCGAGAAGCATCCGAATGGAGACGATAATCCAGCCGAGGAGACAAAGACAGGAGACGTCGACGAGCCAGACAGAGGAGACATCGACGAGATACTGCCGGCAGATGATATGCCAAGCGGGAATTTGTAGGGCAGTTTAGAAGAGGCTTTACGCAGTACAATTCGAGTGTCGATTGCTACATGGGCCGGGGAGAGGAAAGCGTTATTTCAAGCTTTATCGCTTTCCTTTCCGCCTCTCTTCGGGTAATCATGCTTTGGTTTAAGACGTGAGAGACTTTAAAGGGGCCCCTTTTAGGTTGGAGGTTGTGGTACTAGCGTTCTTGGGCATAATTGAGCCTGCGTTTCGGCATATCCCGGATAGGTATTATTCCGGACATTATACAGTACCTATTTCACCACGTGATTAATTTATGGGACTCTGGCACTGGACCGACGTCATAAATTGTTAAAAATATGCTCCATGTTCTCTGGCGATTGCCTTGTGAACGTGATCATATGCTAAAATGAGCCTCCCAACCCCATCTGCCAAAATGGCAAACCTCATCTCGATCACATCTCGATTCGAAATTAACCAGCAACTAAAGAAAAAGCTTGAATTTGATACAGATAAAATTGTGGCATATGAACTCGAATGGCGTTCGGAATACCAGGCCATACTTAATCAGGCCCTGGAAGAAGCCGTAGGTACCCCACCTTTTCCGCCCAAAACCTTTACTAATGGATACAGGGACCTCAGATCAAGCAGCTGGCTCAGCAGGAATCTCTACGGTGGATCGCGATGGCAGTATTACTACGTTCGGGGGGCTTGTGGGGAACGAAAACCCTTGTCCATCTTGCGATACCCATCGTACTCAAGTCCGTCCAGGACCAACAGGTCGCGTTTCACTGCAAAGCTGAGCGTATTGAGCCTCAAGATTGGAAGCCTGGTTTCTACTATTTCGACGGGGATAAATGCATTCGGGTAGTTGAAGGCGAAATCGCCTTTATCTGGGTGAGATTTTACAAGGGAGATGCACATGGTCAACATTCGGAAGGAAAGCTATCTTAAAGGTCATTACAAGGACCCTTCGCCAGCATGGTCCCCATACATCAGTCCGTCGATATCGCCCGTGTCGAGGTGCCGACCCATATGGATGTCTCCCGCATAGTTTCCAAACCAGTAGTTGTTCGAACAACAGTTCGGGTCGTACGTAGTAGAATTGGCTAGTATATCCCCGGCCCTCAAATTGACGATAAGCGGTGAGTTCGATGTGTTGTCGGCTTGGTCGGATGCGGTAAGGACCTCCCGCGGAGGTCCCATGGAGGTCAAGAGAGCACCAAGCCCCTGGCATCGAATGTGAGTTTGCGATGGGCCGAGATGAATGACGAACGTGCCAGGCCCACGATCCAATAACAACCTTTTTTTAGAGTCGGTCTCTTTCCGGAGGAGTATCGAGAGTGGTATCTGTCCACATTCCAACCCAAGGCTTGCTAGATTGTCCGCAAGCCAGTTAATCTCCCTTTGTAGATCCAGTTTCGAAAAATTACCGAGTCCGACCTCGGCGCAAACAGTAGAGTACCTGAGCCTGTTAACTTAACCCTGCTGACTGGTAGAGATGGCCTTACAGCTTGCCTGTAACAACACTGATAAAGAAAGCTGGGTTCATGACCGGTGTATGCTCTGGGATTTCAATCTCCAACTCGGTCTCGAGAAGTAACTTCACAATCGAGTCTATAAAAGCATCATGTTGCTTGTTGCTGACCCTACTCAGAAAGGACGCCTTGAACCTTGTTTCTGCGACGGTCAGAGTTAGCACCCTCGAACAGGACCTGTTGTCAACTTTGTACCTCTTAGTGCATTGAATATCAGGCTTGCGCACACTCCCCAGTCCGCCTCGAGCCGGCTTATCACTGCGCTTGTCACTTTACACATTGCCTCCCGATTTTTTGCATGACGTTCTTGAGCTAAGTCTCCCGTCACGGAGTGCGCCGAGTCGAGGCGTCGGCGCCGAAAGCCCATGTAACGCCAATAGAAGTTGGCCAGCCACTGCTCTGACTTTAAGCTTATCTTTATACCTTTAAGATAATTCTCTAGCTCTTGACCATTGTCGTTCGCCTTGGCATTTCGTCGAAATTTGAGCAGCCCACTTATATCGTACGAAGACTGCTGATACCCGCCTTTGGAACTGGCGTAGCTCAGTTTGAGTAGCCCATTCTTTACCTTTGTGACATATTTTTTCGCAAATTCAAGGGCTGTTTCGTGATCCTGACTAGTAACGTGTTCGCTGAGGGGGGTCTCGCCGTGATGCTCACTAGTAACGTGTTCGCTGAGGGGATTCTCGTCGTGATGCTCACTAGTAACGTGTTCGCTGAGGGGGGTCTCGTCGTGATTCTTACTACAGTCGTTGTCGAGTCGTCTACATTTAGGCCTACGTTCGCCTGCGATGTACTGCCCCGAAAATGACCGTTTGCGCCTAAAATGTTATCAAATTCCTGCCGGAGCCAGATCTTGTTCACATACTCAATCTCAAGCCAGCCTCCTACCTGGAAGAGGGAATCGCACTCTCGTTGTATCTCGTGCTTGACTCGGGCGTCAGGAATGGTTTCGCAGCATGGTAAGGATTGCGTCCGGCATTCGAAAAACTCCCTTTCAGTTCCCGGGCGATAAAAAGGGGTGGCGAGGATCACCACCTCTTCCTCGTGCTCGATGTCGCCGTCTCTCTGCCCGACTGTAAATCGATGCTCATAGCCTGAAGTCGGCAAGTGGGTAGGCCTGTTCGACCGGATACCAGAAGCCGGCGCCATGATCGTAATAATGTTGCGCTGAAAGAAATCTCTGATGGGTAGTTGGTTGATACGAATCCATGAACGTACAAGCGAGGCCGAAGACCCCTGTACTGCATCGAGACAGATGCAGTACAGGGGTTGGCGACCCATCGTGGCTTACTGCCGTACTAATGCAAGATCCTCGTACCGGAAGTACCGTCGCCAAGCCTCATAGTCTTCACAGATGGTGTGCCGCCACTTAATATGGAAAGTCCGCTTTTGCGAAGGCAAGCTTGTAGCGGGTGGACAGCACGAAGGTCTGTTCGCATGGCTTTCGTTCTAGAACTTCCTAATTTGGCAAGAAGCGCGGATCAAGATCCCAATCCCCTTATCCAAGACATTGCCAGCGTGTATATATCTGCGAGCTGAGCGGGCCGTATAACCTGAAGGTAACGTTTCTTGTACAGGATGTCTTCCTTAGTTCTTGGTAGTATCTCGATTAGTATCTTCGGTGCCCTGGTTGCGCCAGGTCTATGGCGAAGATGGCCGACAGATATTCTCGGTTATATGATCTTGATACTTCGGTTCATTCGACTCTCCTCAGTGGTTGCCGCTTTTATTCTCGCCGTCATGGGGAGTCACCAGGCTGCAACAAAAAGCCTGAGTATCAATGTTGCGAAGGCCTCCACTTGGGCTACCCCCATAGCTACCATGTCCAACCAACTCGGCGACGTAATTATACCACCCAGTACGTTTTCTGTAGCGTAGCTAATATTTGACGAGTGGCTGTTCCATCTGGAATTTTTCAGCCCGAAACAAGCAAATCTACTGATCCTCGTATTTACGCCATGGCCCAGTCTGGTATTTTTCATCTTTGATCAAATTGCTCCTCCGTTTCCTGCTTCTCCTGCGTGGAACGTCTTGGCTTGTGCCCTTTATCGGTTATCACCTGCCTTCCTATGGTTGCTTTTTAACTTAACAACTACTGCAACACGAAGTGATCGTATTCGATATCGATGGTGCCTACGTTGGTACTGCCTTGGCTTCCTGCTTACTTTACTTGGCTTCTTGGAGTTCGCGACGCATCTGGATGGTTCGCCTGTACGTTACCCTTCCCACCACTAGCAAAAATATAAAGTAACATAATAGTACTTGTTACTTCTTTCTGCCTTAATGGACCTCTCACCCGCTGCTTCATCGTTTTGCAAGTGGGCCATGTCAAGATGGCGCCCAATAATAACGCCTCGTCCGACGGTCCAGGATAATGTATCGAACAGTACTCAGTCGCTGGTTAGAATCGAGCTGCACGAGCTAGTTTAGGATGTAGAGTCGGGGCAGCCGGCTTTGCCTCAATCTTAATAGACCTCTGCCTTTAGTAACTCCAGCTCTTTTAGCCATACCGCATATAAATAAATAACTTGCGTGGTATCTTAGACTTCTAGATATCTCTCTATGACTTCCCCAAATATTACCCGCACCAAGCCAGACAACGAGATTTATTGAAGTAAGTCCGTTTAACCACACTCGATTAGGTCTTCTTTCTAAGGCGTTGACGGTAGATGAATGGCAAGGACGAGGAGGACCCTCTTTTGGGAAACCTCACAACACAGGCTAACCACCGCCGGATTGAAATGCTCAGCCGGTACGTACTAATAGCACCTTTCCTGACTATGCCTGCTAACTTTCGCTCTTAGCATCTACTCTCCTTGGATTGGTGGGGATGGTTTCCCAGCAAATTTGCCAGCTTTGAGCAGCCCAAGAAACTACGATGTAGAGGCGGGAAACTGGGTTATCATCATTGTTGTATTGTTATGGATTGTACTAGTAGTGGCATGGCTTTCGTGTAACGCATATGCTTAAGGGGCTAGCCAAGTAGCTTTACAAAGTCCTCCAGCTGACCGTACCGAAACGATAACCCGTGTAGTGCTCTCGTGTGTCCAAATTAATGCCCGGCGGTTCAGCGGATAAAGCCCCTGACAAGACGATATTTGATTGCCTCCCACCAGCCAAAGAGCTCCGAGTATGAGGCTGCAAGGAATACATAATCTTGCATATTATCCGATTGCCAGTTGTGTAAGACGTCGGGGCAATTCTTCCGGATCTTTTCCCTCTGTTTCTCCAGCAGATCAGGGCTTAAGTCGTTATCGTATATTTCAAACGATGGGTATTTGGACGGATCCTCTATTTTTGGTTAACTGATATATATGTTTGGCTAAGGCTTAATCTTACCCGTCATAGTTGATCCGTAAAACATGTCTTTGGTAATAAGTAGCCCCAAACTAAGAACCCCATTCAAATAAAGTGTCAAGCCAATATCTTGAGTATCCATGTCGACTGGGAATGGAAAAACTGTGACCAATTCGAAAAGGCGGCTTAGAAATTCTAAGGAACGACCCGAAAGCTTAAGGATTATTACTTTCTTTTAAAGTAGCAAAAGCTGTACCTTTTACTAAGGGTGATGCTCCATCCATTCGCAGTTTTAGGCTCGGATGGTGACTGGGCCTATAACGGGCCGCTTTATGCAGTTAATGTTTCTATAAGCAGAACTTAGGCTGCATCGGATATGCGGAAGTAGCCCGTTCTCAGCATCCATGTTACCAAGCGTCACAAGCCAAGGTACTACCCAGCCCACCGTAGGTCTCTGTCACCCCAAGTATGTACCTGGACTTTAACGCGAACGCGAGCCGGTAATTCTGGGATAATGCACATGGCCCAAGATAGAACATGCCCTTTGTCACTTGTAGGGGGTAGCGGTACTAATCCAAGCTACGAAGGAACTCAGGGTTCGATAGCCCATGCCGATCAGGGCGGGGAGAGACCATCGAACCAATATTCCTGGTCGTCGGCATATCTTATTTACACCTATGGAACACAAAACTGAAATATTCCAGCGGTGGTAATGATAGTTCGATTCTTAAAAGCTCCAGCAACCATCTTGGGACTCGCAAAATATAAGAAATATATTGCACGTCTAAGAACTCATTTTTATGTTAGTTACCAACCATCATTCGAAGGTATCTCTCCTGTCCAGCCATTATTATTTTTTGTTAAGTTTCTTACAAGGTTAGGATCTGCTAGTCTCGTTGTTGCTACCAACTTAGCAACTTAATTGTTCGTTATGGCGGTTGCTTCCACCTGCGCACACAGCTTCATCATGATCAAGTCAGATAATTCGATGGTCCAGTGGTATTGCAACCGCTGCCACTCTGGTCCTTCCTGGTTTATCCATCAGTGCCATTTCTGCAACGTTCGCGTATGCCGACCTTGTATTCATTCCGTTTAAGATCAGCTTATGGGGAAACGAGTTGTCAAGGTTTAAAGAAGCCACTTTAGCAAGCTAGGGACAATGGTTTGCATGGTTTGGTTAAAGTTGTACTTTGCACCCTGAATCTGGTAGAAATAAACTTAAGAATCCGCCCTACAATTTTAAGAAGACCCGGTTAATGCCGAAAGGCACTGATCGGGGCTCGATACGTACGTGCATGTCACAATATATGAATGTCTCCTGTGTCCTGATGTGCCTCCCGGCCCAACGTTATGTCTAGAAAAGCTACGTACAAATACAGAACGCCACCGTCGGATCCTGGCCACATGGTAGCCTTGGCCCCATATTATCACGTTACCGGAAACGACCAGGTCTACTAGGCACCATGTTTCTAAGCCCAGTCTAGAGGTCTCAGGGTGGTTCGTATGCCTAATTTCCTGGTGGGACCAATGGCTGTAACATGCTCAAGTTCCCCAATATCCCTCATGCACCACTTGGTCCATCTCCACAGGTTTCTCGGAATCTCGAGTTGTGAAGGTAACTTGAGAACCTGCACTCTGCTGCCATGGTTGGGCCGTATGAGCGTTTTGAGTCCATCCAGCTCTCCAATTGCCTTGGGTCGCAGGTTCTGGCCCGGCCCCTTGAGGATTGGTTCCATTGCAGTCCGGAATAATTCCTTGCGTCCTTTGAAAACAATCCATCGCGAGGTGTAGCGGGACAGCGTGAAGTGCTTTCAGGAAATTCTCTTGTAATGGTCGATTGGAAACAGGGTAGAACAAGCGTTGGCAAATTCTGAAGACTATTAGTAACCTTCCAAATCCACAAGACGCTTTAACTTACATTGTAAGCTCAGTTCCATCGTAGTTTCTTAACAATAGAGGAGGGACCCAATTGGGCTGATAACACCAGTACGCGACACTAGTGTTAATGTATTTAATATATCCCTCTTCGTTATCCCAATTCGAGGGAGGCTTAGGGTCTTCCTTAGCAAGTAAAGGTGGTTTTAAAAAGGTACTTAGGAAGGTCGGTTTGCCCGAAGAGCCGGTGTAGATAGTCATGTAGTCAACGTGTATCAAACTGGGACTAGCCATCTTCAAGGCACTTTAAAGAGTCTATATTGGGGGGCTCAGAAGGAGAGAGTTCGTCGATAGAGACGGCCAAAATTTTTACAAGAAATTAGTCTGCTGTCTTTCGTTTTCAATAAGCGGAAGCTTGATTCTAGAGCTTGTGCGAAGCAAGCCCACCGGTAAGAGAGCATTTATCCCTGTCGAAAAGATGGAGGGTAGTGAGCATTTATCCCTGTCGAAAAGATGAAGGGTAGTGAACATTTATCCCTGTTGAAATAGATGGTAAGTGACCGTTTATCCCTGTTTGAAAGATGGAGGGGCATAAGCGCCGGTCGCTTATTGAGCCCAGCTACAAGATGGGTCTTACCCTCATTAGGATGAGGCACCCCACGCGCCATTAGCGCCGGTAGGGCCCACGCTATCGGACGTTCATAAGCCCGACTCCATTTCCCGTTCAGACCTTTCCATCCCCACAGTAGTACCTAATAGGTAGGATAGCGTAACGCATTTAGATAGTAAGATGTGCAATGGCGTTCATCCCGCCGCAGCTGAAACTGGGTCCTGCGCTTTAAGTCTGGGCATTTGGTGGGCCCATATCGCATACCTCGTTGAGAACTTCGGAATGATTCCATGTTTATGTTCTCGCGTACGCCAGCCCTCTGCTCCTTCGGACGCATTGTAATCGGCCATAGTTAATAATATACCGTGGTAAATTATTTTGAGCTCCGTATGTGCCCCGCTGGGATTTTCCACATACACTGCCGTGTTCGACAAAAATGAAGATTTAACAGCAGAACTTCAATATGCCAGGTACGTCTCCTATATCTCTATAGACGTTAACACTGACATAATTGCAGACACGAGTCAGTCGGCTACGGATAATTATTCCGAGAAACCCCTTTTGGGCGTTCAGCAAGGCGGCAGTACTATTGGAGATTGTTATGCTGAGAAGTCCCTGCACGTTAAGAAAAGAGAGCTAGACAAGCAGGACACAGATGCGATGGAGCGAACAGAAGAGACAGAGCAAACAGAGGAACCGGGGCAACAGACAGAAGAGGCGGAAAGGGCTACAATGTGGAACGCCGTTAAGGGTAGTCCGTTCCAAGGGACATTAAAATGATCCGAATCGAGTCGTAAAGGCCTTTGCGAGAAGGCTCCATCATCGGACTCCCCTCGTTTCTTCCTTTACCCCAGTGAATCAAACCCATACATAATCTCCCTTTAAGCTTTGGTATTAGAAGCTATCTTGTACATCTTGGGCTACTGTTAATAGGAGTGCTATCCATTAAAACACGCTTAAACGCATTCAGGTTTGTACCTGGAATCTTCTTAAAAAATCACGTGATTAAACCTACGCGCTAGCCATTTCCGTCTAAGAGCTGATTTAGTACAGCGTTCTGTGTTATCTAGCAGATTCACAGGCGAACAATTTTAATGAAGCCTAAAGGGTTAATGAGGCTGAGGTTATTAATTCCGTACCCTCGTGGTAACCTCTCGTCTCGTGTCCAGTATCCCCTTTGAATAACGACGGCCACGTCAATTAGGCGGTGAGAGGCTGAGACATACTTAACCCAGCATAAATATGAACCCCGCTCCAGGTGCTTAAGACGGCTACCGAACGCAAGGAAGTTACACTAAAGGATGGAAGACGTCACGGCCGTCCCAGTATCTGCCCAGCTTGAAGAGCTGCTCGAACACGTTTCTATCAGCGAACATGATCTCGAACCGCTTAACTTGGCACCGGACGTTAAGGCGGATCAAGTGAAACAGGACTTGGCAGGGCACCATAGGGTCATGATGCAGCAAGTTATCGACGAAATAGTACGTTCCTTCCGTCTGAGGTTATGAAGTCGCTGACCAACTAGAAACCCGTGATTGAACGACATGTACCTGGTACTGTTAAATACAGTGCAAATATGATTTTGCTACGGTCTGGGTCGCTAGCCGCGCAGGACTCGGACAAGGCTAGCCTTGTGGTACCCATCTTCAAGCGAGGCAGTGAGGTGGCCCAGGAACAGAAGCCCCTTGCGATTTTCTATAGAGGCGAAGAAATGCAGATAATGCGTAAAATTTACGAAATAAAGTGGAAATCTCCTCCGGACGGGCAACAGCGTTACATGTTTCTCCTCAAAAAGGATATGAGCATAGCGGTAGCGAAGGGCGAGCTCATGTTTGTATTGGTGGTGTTCTCACAAATATCCTAATTATATCAAAGCTTGGTTAATGTAATGACTCCATTAGAGTTCGGAATATTGATCTTACCGTCGAGGATACTACTTTCCACAGCTTGAACCATTTGACCTGGTACTGTCGAGAAGTCGTACTTTACAATCCAATCCCAAGGTGGGGTGCCATAGTATCTTTCTGCGGTAGATGTCGTCTCGGTTGCCGTCAGTAGACCCAGGCTTTGCTGACTGAGCATGCTGGTACTAGGCAGTTGGTGGCTGCTGTCCGATTGCCACCCCTGAATCATGCGCTCAAACGTTTTCCCAAGTGCCAGCGCATCCTTATTAACCTCATAAAATGGGTTGGCCAAGGAAGCCCTCAGATTCTGCTCGAACCTTCCCCAGTCATCCAGAATTTGCCCATATGGAGTCCCCATCATGGGTCCGCGGGACGTCCACTCTCGCTTTGGTTGCAATATCGCGAGGTTGGGGAGCTCCAAAGCGTCGCAGGTCACCAAAAGGCTTCAATCGTTTAGCTAAGTATGCGTCGTGCAAGGAAGGTAAGACTCGCCTAACATTCAGTTTCTCGCTGATCCAGGCTACCGAGAATGGAATCCAGCTCTCTGTAGAAGGCGCCGGTAGATCTCGTTCTAGTCTGGACGCCATGGCCTCGATAATAAATCGTTGGTCCTCGACGGAAGCCTCCCCAGCTTTGCTCGCCCGAAACCCGCTCTCTGCACTTGTCAGCAAACCTTAAATGTATCGCACTTCGGCCTTGCCTATTTACCAGCAAATAAGATATATGCGCTCATTGCGAGCGGCCCTTTGATAGCAAAAAGGTGATTGACAATCCCGTTGAATATTCTTGCGCCACTTCTCCAAGCAGGCTTTCGGGCAAAGCCAAATCGCTTTAGCTCGATAACCCGACGGAAACACTCGAGCTCGATCCACCACATCCAGTAACAACCGGAGAACATATTGAGCTTTTTCAAGTCATCGAGGCTCTCGCTGGTGCTCTGAGCCGCGCTGTGCAAGCATCTTGCATAGGTCTCTGGAAGTTCCTCCGACCCGCAGTAATAAAGTTCTCTAGTCTTTCCCCAGAGCTCGCGTCCTTGCTTGGAGGCACCGTCAAGGGATATCAACAAGTCATCCTTAGAGGGGCGCGCCCGCGGTGGTCGCTTCGATTGATTCGATTTATTTGATGGAGGAGGCCCTTTAGGGGTGGAGAGGACTGGCTGACCGTCTGTTCCTTCGTTAACGCTGGATCTTGATTCACCTGAACTACGAGAACGCTTTCTCTTAGTCGAAGGGGTTCCCATTTCTGGCATTGTCAGGTGCGGGGGCTCGGCATTAACTCGGAATGGTTGAAGCTTGCCGCAGTTCATATCGGTCGATACGCATCGTTTGCAACTGCTTTTAATCAGCTTATGCCATTTTGCTTCGAAGTTAGGCATACAGGTCATTCGCGAACTCCCACCGAGTCGCTAAAATATACACATCGTATACAAGTTGTATCCATCGCACGACCTCAGTTTCATCTATCGCGTCGCAGCATGGGTAGTACTGGGCCCGAGGTCGGTAGAGGCAGTTGCTAGAGTGTTGGCATTGGATTGGAGAAACGATCACTTCTGCCCGCGCCGAGTGTACGCCTATTGGGACATGAAAAACGAACAAGGTCTCTTGCGTCGAACAGATCTCCCGCAGTCGATGTCCGCGATTTCGTGCTAACGCGGGTGCTTCTGCTACATCAGTCGACGAAATGATATCCTCTATCATCGTAAGAGGGTGGGTGGAGGCTTCAGGGAAATTAAAATGGGCGGCTCCATGCGCGAGACTGGGACTCCAGTTCTTTTTTGGATCCAGGTTTGGATCCAAAGAGTTGGGGGGGGGAGGAGGCG
>QJNU01000606.1:0-44923 GCA_004154915.1 Monosporascus ibericus
CAGTATATATGCAGCTGTAAGCACCAGAATGATTGCCACAATTGCGATCATTCCACCGATCTTTTGCCCTGGTGGTGTAGCGGTATGGTGCAACCGTAACAAATACGTATTACCTTAATCGCAAAGGTTTTAATATACTAAAAATAAAAGCGTTATTTAAATCGCAAAATGAAGTATATAAGCGAGATCTGCTGCTATTACCGCGAAGTTATAAAGAGCTAAATATATACTCGTTAAGGAAGATATTTCATTAAACTAAAAATGTTTATTTATAAATTCTTTTTTTAAAAAAAAGTCGTTAATTAGGTTTTTATAAAAGGAAATAACTTCTAAGGTATATATAGCTATACGTTAATAAGTTCGATAAATATAATTGGTTTTAAAAATATAAAGATTAATTTATTATATAAAACGATAAGTAATTTAAAAACGTTTATGGAAATATATATATATTTACGTTAATTAAAAGGTTATTTCGAACTTCAATCCTTTCAATAGTTAAGTTTAACCTAAAATGTAAATAATATAACGTTATAAACGTTTCGTTAACGTAAATATATTCTATAAAATATATATAAAAACGCTCTTTAAATATTTATAATATAAAAAGATATTTTTAATTAAGAAGGTATTATATAAATTAAGGAAGCCGCCTTTATTATAACAAAATAACTTTACCGGAACGTTAAAGAAATTAAACCTTAACTCTTCTTTTTGTAAACCTTATTACGTTTTTCGTTAAGGGTTACTTATTCTGTTTTCGAAAATAATATTATTACAGCGTACCGTAAGGAAAATTAAGACGTCGTCGATTAATTTATTTAACAAATCGGGCAACGGTATACTTTTATAAAGGATAATGTCAGATATAGGGGACATCAGTTGTGTTGTTGTATTAGGCTAGATACGTGTGCTGTTGCACGCGTACAGCGTTAAGTAGCTTAGTCGCCGAAACATGTATAGGCCGATCAGTAGGTGACCTTTCCGTATATGGGGTGCGCTACGCACCCCCCAGCTAGCTGACAGATAAAGATTCATAAAGATTTTTCGAGATGAAAATAATTAAAAATAAACTTAGTAAAGAAAATTTAGTTATTTTAATAAGATTTTAAAAATAGATTAATTAACATTTTTTTAAAGAAATTTAAATAACTTTTTAAAAACGTTGATAATTAACGTTGTATTATTACTAAATTTTGATTTAATTTATTTAAATTTAAAAAATAAATATTCAAAAAATCGGTTTTATTTTCTATATGAAAATTAATATGCGATCAGATATATCTTTTACTATATCCTAATTTGTACGATTTAATTTAAATTTTAATAACGTATATTATAAAGTTATTAATCGAGTTACATTATATTTAATTAGGACTAAAACGTTAAGATTATAGTTCAGTAGGGAAAATTCGTTAAATGTTTAAAGTAACGCTTTTTTAGTAAATAATATAATTAATTAAAAAAGTTTCTAAATTACGTTATAAAGATATACGAAAAAGTAATAAGATAATAAGCGAATAAATAAAATGTAGTAATTATTTTTATAACGCAAACGAAATTATTATTTTTTATTTAAGCTATTAAAACGACGTTGTTTATTTTTCGATTAATAAAAGATTGAAAATTAATTTAAATATAAAACCGTCAAATATATAATACGGTAACTAATAAACGATACTATTTATTAACGCCGACGTCGCCCTATTATAAATAAAGTTAGGGAAGGTAAATATATCTAATTATTAATTATGAAAAGTAATCCAAAAAACCTAATTAAAGTAAATTATATACTTCCGAGTAATCTGTCAATTAATAAATTAATAAACATTTTATTACGTAAATCTTTTAAATATTTTAAAAAGTAATTAAAATTAATAAATATTACGAAACCTTTCGAATAATAAAGGAACATTTTGCGAATAGTTTTAAAGGAAAAATTGGCCAATTAACAGGATTTAATCGCGGGAGGAAAGGCGGAATGGAAAGTTGTAACTTTAAGAAGTAATAAAATATGACGATTAACGCCGTAACTGCGTTAAGGCGTTAAGGGGGTGTGTTAGCTAGCAGGAGGTACGTTAATATCCTATATACGGAAAGGCTCCTTTTAATCGAATGATATATATTCCGTTGTTAGGTTACTTCAAGAGCAGTACGCGTTACGAGAGCGTACGTAACTAGCCGAATATAATAATACAACTGATGTCCCCTATATCTGATAATAAGCTCCCACAATTAACTGGGTCTCTCGACCAGTTAATCTCTGTCCTTTTAGCGCATCGGTATAGGAGCTGTGTGGCCTATGACAATATTAGGTCGAATGTATTTATTTTTGCTATAACGTCCTACACGTATGAGCGAGGGACACGTATAAGCGAGGCACTTTTTGGCGTTCCGTAACAACAAATTCAAATAACATAACCATAACATACTAAATTAATTCAAATTAATCGGATTCTTCGTTGCTAGACGTATCTACAGCTTTTTCATAAATGCGCGCATTATATCCGGGCTTGCCGCAAACGCCATATTTCCGTTCCTTCGTTTTAACCCTTTTACGACAACTACCCTTAGCCGTTATTAGCTGCAATTTTTCATTACCTTTTTCTTTTTCGGCTAAAAAAGCTTATCCTTTTTATATAATAAGTATTCTTTTTTTAAATACGTTTATTTTTGGTTTTCCGACGTTTATTAAAAAGATAGGTAATTTCGCGTAATTTAGTTATTTCTTTTAAAAAAAAACGTTTTCGTATAAAAATATTAAGTTACTTTTTGTTAAAAGATTAACCGATTTAACCAATTTTGTCGGCAAGCTTCCTTAATAATTCCTAATCTTTTTCTGCAAGTAACGCCCCCGTCTTTTTGTTTTTTGGATATTTTGAAGGATCTTCGCGGGAAAGGAACGTATAAAACCGAAAAAAGTAAGCGGGAAAACGGTCGGCGTAAGTATAACTGGAAAAAATTTTTAATTCGGAAAGGACGTTATTAAAATCGAATAAAATAAGCCAAACTTTTACAAATCCAGTTTTGATATTATCGGACGTTATAGCAGCTTTAAACGTATCGTAAAAACCGGCGAAGAAGTCTTTTTTCGCAATATGGGTATAATAACGTCGCATTAAACTTTCGATATAAAGCAAATAAGCGTACTTTAAAACGGAAAAGTAAAATACGTTAAAAGGTTAAAGCCGATAAGCAAAATGGGAAAATATATAAAACGTAATAATATTATTATTCGCATAATATTTTTCGAATTTTATCGAATGGTAACTTTCGTAGCCGTTAAGAATAAAAAGGCGTTTCGTTTTTTTCGTACGCGTTTAAGTATATTTATTAAAATGCTAAATTTATTTTAAACTTAATTCGTTCGTTATTTAATTATTATAATTAATCTTAACCTTTTAATTAAATAATAATAGGTTATCGTAATACCAAAAATTAAAATAGGTTTTTTCCGCCAAAATAATAAATAACGGTATAGCTTAACCTTATAAATTAATAATTTATATAATTATAACTTATTCCTGATTATTTTACTATGCTTATTTAAGTTTTTTACGTTTTTCGGTATTTATAATTATTATACCGCATATTATTAAAAGTTTTATTAAAAAGCTTATTTCGTTAAAGTTGTAAATATCCTTTTTTATAATGCCGTATTTTACGATTATAACTCGAACAAACTTAAATTATTTACGAAATACTTTTAAATTTTCGCATAATATTTTTTAATAATCGATTTTCCGATTTAAACGCGTTTTAAGTTTTTTTTGCCGTCGAACAAAGCTCGACGCCCAGTTAACTCCGACGCGTTCCGCGACGCGTTAAGCTAACAATATATTGGCCATATCTTTAACGTGTTAAAGCCGGACAAGAAACGTTTGCGTATCTAAGTTAAGGATTCGGTCGATAATCGATTTTTTTTCGGTCGGCGTTAATTTCTGCAAAAAAAGGATAATATCGGCTCGGGCGCGTTTACCGTTAAAATGGTATAATAAGGTAAAATATGGAACTTCATAAATAAAACTAAGTTTTCTGTAATTAAGTTTTAGGTCTTTTTTTTTAGCCTGAAAAGCTAGGTTTATTCTGGCTTCTTTTGTAAGGCGTTCCATAATATTGGTATTAAGAAATGGACGATTAAAGATAGGTAGTTGGAATGGCTGAAAAAGTGCCTCGCTTATACGTGTCCCTCGCTCATACGTGTGAGACGTTAGAATTAAAGGTATATAAACCTAAGAGGAGCATAACGAGGATTGTTAAAAGGTATTTAAGGTTCTAGAAAACCGTTTAACTAAATGGATCGTGATTTAAAGCTAGCTTGGGTACGTTTTTCTTTATATTCGATCTTGCTTATATGCGTAACGTCTTTTTATTATTAATTCTAGCAACTCCGAACGTTTAGGAAAGAAGTGGGTAATACGATTTCTTCGCCGCCATCGCGAAATTACGACTTTTAAGGTTTGAGTTATTAATTATCAGCGTTTAAATATGATTACTAAAGCTACTTATAAGGTGTTATTTAACTGGTTAGTCTTGTCAGAGGTACGGAGAATATATTCCCGGAATAAATATAACGTTAATAAGTTCAAGATGATAGAAAAAATGAGAAAGAACTTTTTCGTATGCGGTAAAGCCTTTAAAAAGTTTATCTTTTTAAAAATTGCTTTTAATTGTACGTAAATATCGGTTGTAGCTTGTATTAATATAGACGGACGCGTTTTATTTATTTATTAAATATATTTAACAGCGTTAACGTATAATAATAATGATTTCCCAATACGGAGGATTAATTATATAAACACTAATATTTTACTATATTTTTAAAAGCCGGAGTAATATCGATATTAAGGTAAAATAATTACGAAAAGTGTTGAGTATTTACACAAAACCTGCTCACTTCCAAGAATAAAGTATCTTTTATTATCGAAGGCTATAATAATTATATAATTAAAGAATTTATATGAACCTACCTAATAAATACGATTTATATCGTTTCCTTATTTTCATGTTTATTACACGCCTAGCAGCCGTTTAACGTAAGTATCTTTTCCGTGCTGAAGCCTAAGTTCCGTTATTAATTCTAAAAACGTTATTACGAAAGGTTTTTTAAGGTAATAGATAAGACGAACTTTTTATAGGCGTTTATTATAGATTAAAATAAGGTTCTACAGGTTTTAAAGTTACGGGGATATAATCTATAAATCGGAAAAAGGGTTTAAAAAACCCGTATATAAAAAGAGTAAAGGTATGAAAATTATACCAGTTGTCGAATCATTTATTACCTTATAATAGCCCGATTTTCTCGAATTAATCGTTTTAATAGGTATTAATATACTTAAATCTTTAAAGGATTAAAAAACCCTTAAAAAGGCTTAATTACAGTCGACCTCAGCTTTTAGAAAACTTACCGTTCGGTTCTTTTCCCGTACGATAGGCAAAGTATAACCTTTTAATAAAGAATTAACCGTTTTCGAAATTCTTAATAGTTAATTAATTTTAGCCCTTAAAAAGGTACGCCTGAAAAAGCAGAACAAGGTTAAAGTTAATGGTAAGTAAAAATTTGTACGGCTAAAGAATGTTAGGTACGTTGGGGCCGGGTTAAAGGTAATACGTAAAAACCTTTTTCTGTTACTCTGTAAAACGAAGCCTAAGACGGGAAGAGGAAGGAAAACGATTATGATATTAATGATCCTGAATACATAATAATGCGATTGCGTTAAAATCCTAAATGGATTACTTAAGTAGTTATTAAGTTATTGATTTGAAGTGAATTAATGATTTGGGGATAGCCTCAAATTGGAGGTAGGGCGTGAATGGAGTGGTATGTCAAGCGGGTGTCTGACTTAACAAGGGTTTTTAAGGGTAATTATAATAAATTTAAAAAACCTAGCAACCCAGCCTTATCACTTTTCAATAACTTAATACCACGCAAATTTGTATCCCCTTTACAGCTTTATTCGTATATTTAGAATTAATAATGATAACAGCTAGCTATCTCCCGTTAGGGCTAAAGGGAATTAATTATGAGCTAGCTAGGGGGTGCGTAGCGCACCCTATATACGGAAAGGTCACCTTCTGATCGGCATATATATCTTCCGTAACTAAGCTACCTTACGTTGTACGCCTGCGACAGCATACGTAACTAACCTCGGACCCCACATCATTGATTACCTTAACAATGAATAGGTAAAACACATACAAATTAATAATCACCTATATATTTAAATATCGTTTAATAACGTAATATCGTTTTGCTTAATATAATATAATTATTTGAGCTATATAAAATTACGTTGCGGTTTTAGCAGGTTATTTTTTAATAGAATTATCAATTATAACCTAATCGCTAACCTTTATAAACTTTAAACACTTAATAACTTTATTTTTAATATTTTAATATTTCCTAAATTAGGAAAAACCTTATTCAGTTACTTAATAATAATTTAACATTTAAAACGTTCGTATTTTTCGATTTTCGTTCGCAAGTTACGGTTTTCGTAACGGAATGACGTATTTTCAGTCTTAAGATTATTAAGGCCTTTGGCCGCTTTAATTATTATACCTCGTACGTTGCAAAACGTTATTGTATAGCTGTATACGGCTGTACGTATGTTTTTCCGTAATTCCTTAATCTTATAAAGAATATAACGTACCATATATGCGAGCTGTCTATACGAGAAAGCTGTACACTGTTTAGCATTTTACGAAAATAAATTTAAATTAATTAAGTATAATATATTAAATTAATTCAAATTCATCGGACTTTATTTCGTAAAACTTAGTTATAGCTTTTTTATAAATACGTGTATTATATCCGAGTTTACCGTAAACGCTATATCGCTATATCTTCGTTTTAACCCTTTGTCGAGGATTATTTTTAACTGTTATTAGTTACATCTTTTACTATCCTTTTTCTTTTCGGTTTAAAAGCTCATCGTTTTTATATAATTAAATTCTTTTTAAAAAAGTTTATTAAAATGTATTTAATTTCGCGTAATTAAATAACTTTATTTTAAAAAAGATTATATTAAAATATTAAATAACTTTTAGTTAATAAATTAACGCATTTAACAATTTTTATCGGCGTGCTATCTTAATAACCTTTAATCTCTTTTTCTAAACAACGGTTTTATTTCATTACTTTACGGATACTTTTAAAGGTTTTTACAAAAAGCGGAAGATTAAAACTTGCGGAAATAGATGAAAAAACTATCGGTATAAATATAATTCAAACTTTTATTTCGAAAATAAAACATTATCAAAATCGAACAAAACCGGTTCAGCTTTCGTAAATCCGGATTTAATATTATCGGACGTAATAATAATTTAAAATGCGTTATAAGAACCGGCAAGGAAATCTTTTTTCGAGATACAAATATAGTAACGTTATATTAAATTTTCGATATAAAATAAGGAGACGCGTTTTAAAACGGAAAAATAAAATACGTTACAAGGTTAAATTCGATATAAAAATATAAAATATGCAGAACGTAATAATATCGTTATTCGCGTAACAATTTTCGAATTCTACTAAATAATAATTTTTATTTTTTATACGCGTTAGGATATACTTGTCGGAATATTAAATTTATTTTAAATTAAATCTATTCGTTTCATACTTATTATAATTAATATCGATTTCTTAAGCGGCTAATGATAGATTATCGCGATATTAAAAATCATGATAAAGGTTTTCTGTTAAAATACTAAATAATAATATCATCATAATTCATTTCTGGTTATTCCATTATTTATATTTAAATTTTGCACGGTTTTTAATATTTATAATTATTATACCGGATATTATTAAGACTTTTATCAAAAAGCTTGTGTCGTTAAAATTATAAATACTTTTTACGATATCGTATTTTACGATTATATCTCGAATAAGTTCGAACTATTTACGAAATACTGTTAGAGTTTCGCATAAAACCTTTTTATATTCGATTTTCCGATTTAAATATATCTAAAACTCTTTTGACATCATATCAAAGTTGGCGCCTAATTAATTCCAACGCGTATCGTAACTCATTATGTAATAAATATGCCATATTTTTAACATACTAAACCCGGATAAAAAAGCTTCGCGTATTTAAGTTAAAAATTTCTTCGATAGTCGATTTCTTTTCGGTCGGCGTTAATTTTCGCGAATTAAGAACGATATTAATTCGGGCGCGTTTACCGTTAATTCGCGTTTTTAAAGTAATAAATGAAACGTTGTATATAAAACTACACTTCTTATAATTAAGTTTAGGGTTTTACTTTTTTATAAGCCGTTTCATGTTATAATTATTAAAGAATAAGTAATTAAAGTTAAAGGGTTAAAATGGTAAAAGAAGTGTATAATTCGTTCGTATATACAGCTTGTATATGTAATACATTAATCGATTTCGTTATAAGTAATAATTATTACTTCCGGTAATGTTATTAACTTAAAAACCAGCTAATGTATTATTTCGAGATCCTTTAATACCGTTTCGGGTTTAAGAAAAAGTATACCGGTATAACGTTATTTAACTTTAATGTTTTATCAGTAAAAGTAATCTTTACGACCTTACGATATACTTTTAGTATATGGCGTTTATATTAAATGGTAATCGTAAAGATTCTGCCGGCCTTACGTAACCCCTGACGATACGTTTCCTTAAAAACGGAAAATACCCAAACGTCCAATAATTAAAAAATTAATATTCCAATAAAATAAGAAGTATATAAAAGCCACCTAATTTTTTATATATTTCTATAAAAAAGCAAGAAATGTATATATAATATGACGATTTAAAATAAATAATTATTATTAAATATAAAAACGTCGTTTAATTCTTAAAAACAAGTTTTGATTATTTTAATATAATAACGTTAGTCGTTTATACTTTTAAAGTTAATATATATTTAGCTTTTTTAATTTAGTCGGGAAATTGTTACTTTTATACAGTAACGTTATTTAAAATATTTACGACCGTATCTTTCCCGTATATAAAGCCGATATATTCGATAGTGGATATTCATAACGTAACCCCCGATTTCCTGAACTTCGTACGGGTCGTTTTCGAACTTTTTACGACCGTTTCATCGCGTTATTCCCTTTTTTAAATGCCCGTTTCGTCTATATTATATTTGTTCTTAAGCTAGATATTATATTTAGTTCGGATTTGGGTTAAAAAAAAAGATTCATAAATATCGTCGCGATCGCGTATCTTAAGGCGGTTTCGAAGTATAACGCGTTCTTTTTTTCGTATATATTTTATCGTAACGTTTAATAAAACGATTAACTTAACACTTTTCAACGGTTTCGTTAAAGCTTAATAAGGCTTCGGCTATTCGACGGGGCGCGACCGTATACTTTTTCGAGCAATATTTAATTAATAAGCTTCCGCTTTTTTGATCCGAAAGCTTATGCGGTATTAATTTGGTTTCGGAACGCGATTTAGAACTATGGACGCGGTACGATAAGGTCGATTAGGGTATATCGAATCGCAGGCTTCTAAGGGTTTTTAAATTACCCTCTGCGATAAAATCCTTTACATTTTAAATTTTACGCTTACGGTCGAAATTTACTATCTTAATCAGTAATTAATTAATTAAACGGTTATTACGATATTACAGAATGAAGTTATAGGGGTTGGTTATTATTATGGAGAAAAGTCGTATTTATTATTAATTCATCATGTGAGGTCCGAGGTTAGTCTAATACAAAAGTATAACTGATGTTCCCTATATCTAACATTAATCTCTTATACGAATTAGCTACTACCTCTATGTCTTCCACCCATTAGCGCGACACACGGCCCGATTCCTTCCGATCTAGAGCCACTGACTGTATCCCACAAAAATAGGTAATACATTTTGCGCAACAATTCTTAAGGCAAAGAATTACTTCAGCGTCGACCCAGCATTGCTGCTCACGATGGAGCCCGTAGCATCTGTGTTCTTCATCAGGTAGACATAAGCCTCGGCCACCTCGTCCGGCGTCCCCGGCTTCCCCAGCAACGACCGCTGGGCCGCCATGCCGCGGATCACGTCGCAGTGCTCCCCCCACAGCTCCGTCTCGGTGGCGCCGGGCGACACGAGGTTAACGCGGCGGGGCGCTAAGTCGAGCGCCAAGTTACGCGCGAGGCCGTACTGGGCGGCGGCGTAGGCGGCGAAAATAGAGTAGCCGGGCATGGGGCGCTCGGCCACCTGGCCCGAGGTAAGGATGAGCGAGGTCGCGGGGCCCTCGCGTAGGAACCGCGCCCCTAGCTTGGCAAGTAGGACGGACACAAATACGGGAATCTGGGCGCTCTGCTGCAGGTACGTGAGGCGGGCCTCGGCAACGGGTCGCACGTCGGGCCTCCCGGCCGTAGTGACGAGGTGGTCTAGCGGCTCGGCGCCCTGGCGCGTCAGGTCCGCGAGTAGCGCCTCCAAGTTTGCCTCGACGGCCTCGCTATCTAGGTCGATCGTGTAGCCCCGGGGAGTGTGCCGGGCCTGCGGCGCCGAGGCCGCGAGCCGCTTCACGGCGTCGTCGACCCGGGCGCGGCTGGACGACGCGACGGCTACGCGGGCGCCCTCGGCGAGGCACAGCTTGGCGACGGCGAAGCCAATGCCGGAGGAGCCTCCGATGATGAGCACGAACTGGTCAGCAATGGGTGGCATGTTGTTTGGGATAGTGTTGGGACTGCAGGATAATCCGCTTCTGAAGGCGATTATGGAGGTGGAAAGCTGAAAGTAGGTACATCAATAGGCACATACATCGGGGACTATGGGAGAGTCGAATGCAATTGATTTTGTAGCCGATTCAGCGGCGATGCAAGGATCTCACCTGTTGTCCATCGGGTAACTCCTAGTTCCTGGGTATGACCGGCGACCTGTAGTTACTGCGCCCTTCGTACTTCCCCACTCGTAGGATCCTTCTGTTGACGGCAAGTCGTATCGCCGGCGGAGCGGATATAAGCCAAAAAAACTGACCGACAGCTTCGTAACTACGCACTCCGTGTCGTTAGTCCACCTAATCGAATCCTGCATGCATGATCAGTTACATCTGCGCTGTATATCTGTGTGTAAAGCGGTTACGAGCCTCTTATGTAAATCCCCTACCAGCTTACCTCAGCTAGCTCAGGCCTCCCTGGCTCGTTCTCCATTTTCTTCGAAGTACTCATGTCAGATATAGGGGACATCAGTTATGTTGTTTTATTAGGCTAGTTGCAGGTGTTGTTATACGCATACGACTTTACGTAGCTAAGCTACGGAATATGTATAGGCCGATCAGCAGGTGACCTTTCCGTATATGGGGTGCGCTAAGCACCCCCCAGCTGTAATATTTCATATTTTATATAATTAAAACTAGTTTTCCCGTTTAAAAGAGTTCAACGCTTTATCAACTTCGAAATATATTATAACGGCTTAAGTTTGTAACAATTAGCTATATTTTTAATATATTAAAGAAGGATAGGAAACGTTTACGGATTTAAGTTCTAGAGCCTTTCGGTAATAGACTTTCTTTTAGTGGGCCTGTATTTTCGCAGATTAATGATATTTTCAATTCGGGCGTGTATGTCGTTATAATCTTTATTTAATGTAAATTAATTAACTTTATACATAGAGTTAAATGTTGTATAATTAAGTCCCGGGTTTCCTTTTTTTGCCTAAACGGCTAGGTTTAATCTCGCCTTTTTTTTGTAAATCATTTCATATTATTAATAATGAAAAATAAATAACCTACTATACATACAAGCTGTACATATGAACAAACTGGACACTTTTTCATTATTTTAACCCTTTAACTTTAAACGTTTATTTTTAATACCCATAATATAAAACGGTTCACAAAAAAATCTAAAATAAATTTAGCTTTTTAGGATAAAAAGAAAAATCTTAAATTCATTTATAAAAAACTTAATTTTATGTATAACGTCTTATTTATTACCTTAAGAACGTAAATTCATAATAAACGTGCTCGAACTTATACCGGCCCCAATTCGCGAAAATTAACGCCGACCGAGAAAAAGTCGATTATCGAAAAACCTTTTAACTTAAATTTGCGAATATTTTTGCGCGGTTTTAATATGTTAAAAATATAATAAATTTATTATTTACTTAACTCGTAACGATATGCATTGAAATTAATTAAGCATTAATCTTTATACGAGGTTAAAAATATTTAAACGCGTTTAAATCGAAGAATTAATCATTAAAAGATATTATGTAAAGATTTAAGGGTATTTCGTAAATAGTTCGAATTTATTTAAATTAAAATCGTAAAATACGATACCGTAAAAAATATATATAATTTCGACGCAATGGATTTTTTAATAAGGTTTTTAATAATATCCAGTAACATATGACACAGGCTTTCCGAATGCACAAGCTCTCCAGATAGTTTTTAGCACCTTGCGATAACAAAGCTAAATAAATCAACTATAACGCTATAAATTCATTCAAACTAATCGGATTCTTTGTTGCTAGACGTATTTATAGCTTCTTTATAACTACGCGCATTATGTCCGGGCTTGCTGCAAACGCTATATTTCCGTTTTTTCGTCTTAACCTTTTTACAACGATTACCTTTAGCGGTTGTTAGTTGCATTTTTTACCATTACATTCTTTTTCGATAAAAAAGCTTGTTTCTTTTATATAGTAAGTATTCTTCTTTTTTGAAGACGTTTGTTTTTAATCTTCTAACCTTTATTAAGGGTATAGTTGATTTCGCGTAATTGTGTAGCCTTTTATTTAAAAAGAGTATTTTTGTACTAAAGTATTAAGTAACTTTTGTTTGAAAGTTTAACCGATTTAACAATTCTAATCAGCGAGCTACCCTAATAATTTCTAATCTTTTTTTGTAAGTAACGTTTTTACTTCTTTATTTTACGGATATTTTTAAGCGTTTTCGCCGGGGGGGAGGAAGGGAGGGGGGTAAGAATGGAACCGGCAGAAGTAAACGGCGAGACGGTCAGTATAAGTATAACTAAAGGAATATCCAAATCGAAAAGGATGTTATTAAGATCGAATGGAACAAGTTTAGCTTTTGCGAATCCAGATTTAATATTATCGGACGTTATGCCAGTTTTAAACGCGTCATAAAAACCGGCGAGGAAATCTTTTTTCGCGGTATAAGTATAGTAACCTCATATTAAACCTTCGATATAAAACAAATAAGCGCGCTTTAAAACGAAATGTTAGGATACGTCGAAAGGTTAAAATCGATAAAAGGAATAGGAAGATATATAACGCGTAATAATATCGTTATTCGCATAGTATTTTTTGAATTTTATCGAATAATGGTTTTCGTAGCCGTTAGGAATTAAAAACGCTTTATTTTTTTTCGTACGTGTTCGAATATGTTTGTCGAAATGCTAGATTTATTTTAAACCTAATTCGTTCGTTATTTAATTATTATAGCGTATATTAAAAAGTTTTTAAGTAACAGTAGGTATTTTTATTACTTGGAATTAAGATAGGTTTTTTTCAGCTAAAATAATAAGTAATGGTAAAGTTTATCTTTATAAGTTAATAACCTATATAATTATAACTTATTCTCGCTTTACTTTTAAGTTTATTTAGGTTTTTTACGTTTTTTAATATTTGTAATTATACCCGATATTATAAAAATCCTTTTTAAAAGAATCCTTTTTATTAAAGTTATAAATATCTTTTTTTACGATACCGTATTTTACGATTATAACCCGAATAAGTTCGAATTATTAACGAAACGTTTTTAAATCTTCGTATAATATCCGTTAATAATCGATTTTTTAATTTAAACGCGTTATAAGTTTTTTTTACCGTCGTATAAAGTTCGATGCTTAGTTAACGCCGACGGGTTTTATAACGCGTTAAGTAAATAATAAATTTGTTACATCTTTAATACGCTCAAACCGGCCGGGAAACGTTTACGTATTTAAGCTAAGGATTTAGTCGATAATCTATTTTTTTTGGGTCGGCGTTAATTTTCGCGTTTTGAGTATATAATCGTTAAGGGAAGGCATATATAACGAACCTGTCATACATCCACCTGGAAGTATGAGCAGTATCCGAATGGGGTCTTGATTTGCAGGTAACAATAGGGCGAGGAATGATTTACTAGGGGTCTTGTTCGTTAAAGAAATTTAAAGACTTTTCCCTTAATTAGAGAACGGTGCATTTGCCTTTAGTTAAAAGCTTAGATTGATAGCTAAAGAGCGAAACTATGTAGGTGCTATTTATATAAGAAATTGATTCATTATATATCCAACTGCCTTTTAATGGGTGTGTTGTAGATCTATGTAATTTATGTAATTTAGTCCCAGATTACTTAAATTACCTAGATTACTTAAGGGCTAAACCCCTTAGCCGACCTTTAGCCGTAGCGCATTTTCGCGTTAGGCCTTAAAGGTAAGTCCTTAGGACAAAAATATTGTTTTCGTAATATTATTTCCCTTTTCTAAGGATCTTTATCCTAAAGATAAAGACAGTAAGTTATCTTTTTTTACTGAACTTATTTTTGAAATTAATTAACTTTTATTATGTTAGGCCGTATTAAGAAATAATAAAAAAAACTTCGTTTAAATTAACGCGATTTTTGGGATAATCTTACTAACTTAATTACAAGATTTGGTATTAGGGCTTTTCCGTATTTTTATTATATTCGATTTAGCGAGGCCGAATGTTTTTACGCCTTGGAGTACCTAAGTTATAACAACTGTACTTGTCGCCAACGTTTTTTTTACAACGTTTTAACCATAAATTCTTTAAAAAAGATAAATAAAATATAAGAACGTTTTTTTTAAAAAAATAGCAGGAGGTTAAAGATCATTCTTTGGCATATTAAGAAGCAGCGAAAAAGGAACTGGACGAATTAAGACATCGTCAGAATAAGAAATCGAAGGAATTTATTGGAAAATTAAAGCGCTTGCGTTTTTAATAAGATCTTTTTAAGAAACGGACGTTAAAAATGTTAAAGGAAAATTTAAAGTTAGATTAATTAAAAAAACGGGAAAAAATAAAAAAGGAACGGCGACAGGTAAAAGTAAAATAGGCGCAGTTTGCTTCCGAGATAAACGCCATTACGGACGCGTTTATTTCCTTCGACTAAAACGCCGCGGGTTTAGATTTAAACGGGGAACCTTTATTACCTACGACGTTAACCGTGCTAAAAACGGTCGGTCAGGATTCTACCGGTAGAACATTTTAATTAGGTCCATCGCATTCGTTAAGTGGTTAAATAGTTTTTAAATATTTTCTTTATGTAAGCATCCTTCTTACTTAACTAAGTATTGGATCTTATTTTTAATTATTATGAAATCTAGTATTTTTTCGACTTCGTACTTTTTATCGTCCTTTTCGATTTCCAAGCTTATTTTTAACGAGATGTTCTTAAATGCTAGTTTAAATAAAGAAATATGGAAAATAAGGTATATCTTTATTATCTTGGGTAATAACAGTCGATAGTTAATTTTAGAAATACCTTTATTAATTTTAAACGTACCAAGTTTTTTAAAATTAAGCTTATCGCTAGGCCTTTTAATTTTAATTTATAAGATATTCGAAGTTGCGTTTTGTTTTTAACATAACAAATGGACCTTATTTCCTTTCGCTAAAATTAATCCCTTAATTCATTTCTTGTTATAATATTAGGCCATTTTTCGCTAGAAAAAAAACGTAATTCGGCTTATAAACGGGATTATATCGTTTTAATTTCCGTAATTATTGTCTTTATTCGGAAAATTATAATAGTAATTATAAAAGTTTTATGTATTAATTATTTTAATCGTTAGGTTATTGCTTTATCTCCGTATATAGCTATATAAGGGAAAATGCCCATATTTACGTTAATAAACGTATTATAGGCCACTTATGCTAATAATAATAACTTTACTTAATTATCTTGCTAGTAATTAATATAACTCCGAAGGTACTATTCAAAGATTTGGTTCAGTTATTCCGTTTAATTATTAATTTATAAGTAATAAGCTGTTAAAAACTTAAGCTTAATACTTATTCGTTTAAAAAAGCTAGTATTAAATTTAAATATAAAAAGCTTATCTTAATCAGAAATAATCCTCTTTAGTATTTCGTATTTATCGAGGTAATATTAGATAAATACATAAGCTAGTTATTCTGCCGTTATAGTTTCTTTAAAGAATAAGAAATACCTATATTTAATAAATCTATCAACAATTACTTAAATTCCGTCGTATTTAACTTTAATAATTGGGTTTCTAAATGGAAAAAAGCTGGTAATAAAATCCCAAGCTATAATATTCCATGCTTTATCAGAAATGTCGGTAGGTGGCAACAACCCATATGGTTTATAGCGTATTACCTTAGCCTTATTACAAATATTACAGTTTTTAACGATCTTTTTAACTATTCGGCGCAATTTTGGGAAGTCGTACTTTTCCTATAGCCGTCGAATGGTTTTAAAGATTCCTTAATGTCCATATAATAGGTTTTCGTAAAATTCCTTCATAAATTATTCTTATTAATCCTTAACTACGTAAATCTTGCCATAATACAAAAGTTGGTCCTTTGGTTATTCCTTTAGCTGCTAAACCTTTTTCTTTTCGTTCGGGTCGTAGGAATTTTAGAACCGTATTAAAAATTTAACGGTTAATTTTCTTAGGGTCTCGTATAATTATATAATACCATCTTAGTTATACTGTAGCATCTATATGCTTCGTTTAAAAACCTTGGGATCATAATTACTTTTACGATTAAAAATATCCGCTTAAATATTTTCCTTTCCCTTAATATAATGTATTTTAAAGTTAAACCTTAACAAAAAAAACTATCCAAGTTTTATGTCGTTTATTTAGTTTTTATACCTTCGTAAATCGGGTAAGGTTTTTATAATTAAAGTAAATATCGAAAGGTTTTTTAATTTAGTTAAAGAAAAGCTTTTATTCCTTAAAAACGTTAATAATTGCTGGCAGTTTTTTATCGTAAATTAGGTATCTAAGTTCTGTATTTCGGAATGCCTTTAAGTAATAAGCCATTGGGTATTATTTGTTATTATCTTTTAGCTATTCCAAAACGGCACTTAATACGTAATTCGAAGCATCCGTTTTTAGGCGCTTTTTTTATTTACGTTAGGTAATCTTATTATAGGTTTATTAATAATTACGTCTTTCAAAATCTGAAACGTTTTTTTTACATCTTTTAAAAGTTTAAATTCCTTATTAACATATATTTTAATAGTTAATTTCGTTAATAGTTTGATTATATTTCCGTATCCCTTAATTAAGCATTATACGTAACCCGTAAATCCCAAAATCTGGCGGATATCGATAACGGTCGTTTTATTAAGAATAGGCCAATCCTTAATTACTTCCATCTTAAAGCGTTAAATCTGAATTTGGCCGGGGGTAAGTATATATCTAAGGAAGTCTAGCCTTTATATATGCCATACGCTCTTAGCTGGGTTAACTTGGATATTTGCCTTATTTAAAGTTTGGAATATTTAAGCCATATGTTATTTATACTTCTTTAAAGTTTGAAATAAATGAGAATGTCGTTAAGGTAAACGAATATAAACTTGTTTAAATATTTTCGTAAGGTAATTATAACCAGGCGTTAAAAACTAGCGGAAGTATTAATAAGTCCCATAAGCATTATTCGGTATTTGTAAAGTCTGTATATCGTTTTAAATGCCGTTTTTATTCTTTTTTTAGGCCATTTTAATACGGTAATAACCGTTTCGAAAATTAAGTGTAATAAATTACTTAACTTTGCTAACGTTTTTTTTTTTTCAATATATTTATAAAGGTTAAAAAGTATTTATTCTTAATCGTAATATCGTTTAATTATTTATAATCGATTACTTTTTTAAAAACAAGATTTCCGTTTTTATTAATTTTTTACTTTCCGTCTTTGGTTTTTGGTACCATAAGGACGGGGTATCCAGCAGAAAAATTAAAGGGGTCGAATATATTTTCTTTTTAGGTCGAATTAAATGGTCTTTTATAGGGCTTTCAACTTTTTAAGGTTTATATAATAAATCATATAAAGTTTGGAATGGTATTTTTCTTTAATAGGTATTCGGTAATCTTATTAATTATATAATAGCAACTTATGGTTTTCTTTATCCTTAAATAATCTTTTGAACCTTTGATATTTAGGTGGTATTATTCCGGCTTGATCTGGTATTTGCACTTCTTTAATAATATAGCAAATTTCCTGTTCGTTCTTTTAAGGTAATTTCTTGTTATTTTCCCAGGAAAGTGTTTGGTATTTCCAGTTGATATATGGATTGCTGGTCCTAAGCCACGGTATTTCTAAGATAATACTATGTTCAGAAATATCGGCAATATCCAACGAAATTCGTTCTTGGTATTTTTAAATCCAAACGGGAAGTTTTTCCGTTTTTCGTAAAATTCGTCCGTTTTTATACTTAAATAGGCTTCCGTTTACCGTACGTAACTTATAGGATTTTAGCTTATATCTTTAAGGAACTTAATGTTTTTCTACCGCTCTGAGAAAGATAAAGTTACCTTTGATTCCTAAGTCGATTATGGCTTTAAATATGCTGTTCTTATATTAAAGTAAAATTTCGATCTGGTTACGTAGTCCCTTTACCGCCTTGCATAAGGTTTTATAAGTTAAGGCTTTTCGATGTCTTATTTTTAAAGGCTTTTAACGTTTTTTAATTTATGATAATATCCAGCCTAAAAAAGTCTCCATTTGCGCACCTTTTAAATAACGTGTTTAATATATTGATCGTTTTTATATTTAAACCATGTTTTCTTATTATATTTACATTCGAAAGTAATTATTCTTTTTAGGCTTAATTCTTAATTTTATATCTTTCGAATTATATGGTTAAAAGTGTAAACCTCCGAAAAAGGTACTTTTATATTTAGGAGTTCGTATTAGATATAAAGTATCGGGGAATAATATAGGTATTTTTACGATATAACTTTTTAACTTTATTTTGATTCGGGGTATAAGTAATAAGATTTAAGGTATTTTGGCTATCGGGAAGTTTTCATGTATTTATATTCGTTATTTAATTCAGTAAGTATCTTTTCGTTTTATCCGGGCCAAAAGTTATTATCTTTTTTAGCTTTAAGATAAATAAGATAATCGTCGAGGTAACAAACGGTAAAGTGCAATAATTTATGCTAATTATTTTTTGATTTGGTATATACCGTACATTCGAGGAACTTACAAAACTTCGGGAATAATTATCCCTAGTTGCTAACGTCGGGTTGGAAATAACTATTTTCGTTATATATTTTACATTAAGATATATCAAGATAGCAAAAGTATCCTAGCTTTATGGCTATCCTAAAAGCCGTTTGTCTAAGGTAATACTTGCAGGCTTTAACCTTAAAATCCTGGCAAATAAGGTAATTTTCGTACTTTAAAATATTGGTTTAAATCTAAGTAATAATGGTAATAATAAATTCTAGCTAAAAGGAAATTAAGCTAACTTTATTTTCTTCTTTTTTTATTTTACTGCCGGTTTTTTGTTTAACCGCTTTACCTTTTTTCTGGAGTTAAGGAATCCTTTTTTTCTTGGAGTTTTTTTTAACGGGGGAACGGCATTTACTTTTAAAATATCCTTTCTTGCCATAATTAAAATACTTTATGTTAAACTTATTTTTAGGGCTTTTTCGAAACAGTACTTAAAATTCTTTTTTTTTAAAAAAAAAACTTACCTTTATCATTTTTAATTCGGCTGCTAAAACCTTTATTGTTATTTCGTTTATTAGTTTCTTTTTTTAAGGTACCGGTTAAAGGTACGTCGATTAATAATAATTACTTTATTGGTATACTCCTTAAAAGATCTTATTTTAGGTACCATATATATTTTATCCTTAACTTAAGGTTTTAAACTGTCGTAAAAAAAGAAAATAACGAGTTTTCGGGTAAATTAAAAATTACGGCCAAGCGGTTAAATTTTGTCCTATATTTTGCAGTTAACTTAGTTTAATAAAGAAAATATAATTCTTTTATTACGTATTATTTTTTTTTTAAGTTTCCAAATATACTTTATATTCGGTCCTCGAAATATCGGTAATTGTTAACGATATATTTAATAATATGTAAAAAATCTTTAAGATAGTTTTTTAAGGTAATCTTTTATAATAAGCTCGAACCACAAAAAATTCGTTTAGTAAATAACTAAAAAATAACTATTACCTTTTAATAATTCTTTATTAAAAAGTTTTAATAAAACTTAAGATAAATTTTAACTTAAACGAAAAATCTTTTTATATTTATAATTCCGTTATAAAGCTTCGGGGTAATTAATTTATAACCCTTAATTTCCGGCATTCCGTAATAGCTGGGGGGTAAGATAATAATTTTGTAATACCGATTAAGGCCGAATAATAAAAGTATTAAGGTTTTTTCTTTTATTTTTCGAGTAAATTAAGCCATTCTTTTTTTAAAGAATTAAGGTTTTTCTTCTTTATTTTTTTCCAAGGCTTGGATTTTACGTAACAGGATCTCCATGTTTTCCTTAAAGGAAAACTCTTTTTTTTTAAAAAAAAACCTTAAAGTTCCTAAGATACTAATTTTTCTTCCTTTTCCAAATTTCCTTAAATTTTAATAATATCTTTTAAAGCCGGGGTTAAATATTAGGTTTAAAAAGAAAAATGTTTTCCTTTACCATGAATTATAAAAAGCATAATATTATTAATTAATTAAAAAACTTTTTCGATAAAAGGTAAAGTATTTAATTTACTTATTAATGCTTTATTAACTTATAACGGCAATCGGGTATATTATTTATTTTTTTAAATATTATTTTATAATATCGTCTTTATTAAGTTTAAAAAAGCTTATACCTAACTCGGTTTGGAATTATCCGTCGGTTATTAATTAAGGAACTATTAAAATATAACAAACCTGTTATATATCCATCTGAAAGTATAAGCAGTATCCGAATAAGGTCTTAATTTGCAGGTAATAATAGGGCGAAAAATAATTTACTAAAGGTTTTATTCGTTAAAAAATTTAAAAACTTTTCCGTTAATTAAAAAACGGTATAATTACCTTTAATTAAAAGCTTAAATTAATAACTAAAGAGCGAAACTAAATAGGTATTATTTACATAAGAAATTGATTTATTATATATCTAACTGCCTTTTAATAGGTATGTCGTGAATCTATGTGATCTATATGATTTAGTCCCAGATCACTTAGATCACCTAGATCACTTGAGGGCTAAGCCCCTTGGCCGACCTTTAGCCGTAGCGCACTCCCGCGCTAGGCCTTAAAGGTAAGTCCTTGGGACGAGAACACTGTTCTCGTAACAGCATACCGGTATATCGTTTCTGCAAAGTTAATTAGGAGACTTTATATATAAAATTAAGTTTCGCATAATTAAGTTTCGGGTTTCCTTTTTTAGCTTGAACGGCTAGGTTTATTTTCGTTTCTTTTATAAGTCGTTTTATATTATTAATATTAAGAAATTGTTAATTAAAGTTAGGTGATTAAAATATGTTAAAAGGCCATCCGGAGAGCTTATACGTCCGAAGAGCTTATGTAGTACGTTATAATAATTATAAATATTAAAAATGTAAAATATTTATATAATTGTAATAAAATAATCAAAAACATATTATAATTATATAAGTTATTAATAGGTAAAATTAAGTTATATTATTATTTCTTCCTTTAACCGAAGAAATTTATTTTAATTTTTAATATTATAATAAATAAGTGCCGAACGAATTAAATTTAAAATAAATTTACTATTTCGATAAACACGTTCGAACCCGTATAAGTAAAACGAAACATATTTTAATTCTCGACGTTACGACAATTATTATTCGATAAAATCTAAAAGAATATTATATAAATAACGGTATTATTACGCTTTATGTATCTTTTTATTTGTTTTACCGGTTTAAATGTTTTGACGTATTTTACTTTTCCATTTTATAATATATTTATTCGTTTTACATCGAAGGTTTAATATGACATTATTATATTTATATCGTAAAGAATGTTTTCATTCCCCGGTTTTATAACGCGTTTAAAGCTATTATAACGTCCGATAGTATTAAATCCGGATATATAAAAGTTAAATTTATTTTATTTAATTTTAATAATGTTTTTTCTAATTAAAAACTTTAATTATATTTATATCGATACTTTTTTCGCTTACTTCCGCTTCATTTAACTTTTCGCTTTTTACGAAACCTTTTTAAAAATAACCGTAAAATTACGAAATAGGAACGTTATTTATAAAACAGATTTAAAATTATTAACGTAGCTCGCGGATAAAAATCGTTAAATTAATTAATTTATTAACTAAAAATTATTTAATATTTTAATATAACGTCTCACACATATAAGCGAATCACATATATGAGCGAATCACTTTTCTAGCCTTCCGCAGTAACAAATTCAAATAACGTAACCATAACATACTAAATTAATTTAAATTAATCGGATTCTTTTTCGCTAAACGTATTTACAGCTTTTTTATAAGTACGCGTATTATGTCCGGGTTTGCCGTAAACGCCACATTTCCGTTCCTTCGTTTTAACCCTTTTGCGACGACTGCCTTTAGCCGCCGTTAGCTGCATTTTTTTACCACCCCTTTCCTTTTCGGCCAGAAAAGTTTGTCTTTTTTATATAGTAAATATTCCCTTTTCTTGGAAACGTTTATTTTTAATTTTCCGACATTTGCTTAAAATATAATTCGTTTCGCGTAATTAAACATTTTCTTTCCGAAAAAAAGCGGCTTTATGTAAAAGTAATATATAACCTTTTATTATAAAATTAGCCGATTTAATTATTTTTGTCGGGAAGTTACCCTGGTAATTTTTGATTTTCCTTTATAAGTAACGTTTTTATTTTGTTATTTTACGGATATTTCTGGAAGTTTTCGCAGGTAAGGAAATAAAACCAGTAAAAATAAAAAGGAAAACAATCGGTATAAATATAACTAAAGAAATTTCCAAATCGGATAAGACGTTATTAAAATCGAATAAAATAAATCCAGCTTTTTAAAAGCCGGATTTGATATTATTAAACGTTATAACAGTTTTAAACGCGTCGTAAAAGTTAAGGAGGAAATCTTTTTTTGTAATATAAGTATAATAACGTCGTATTAAATTTTCGATATATAACGAATAAACGCGTTTTAAAATAAAAAAACAGGATACGTTAAAAAATTAAAGCCGATAAAAAGAATAAGAAAATATGTAAAGCGTAATAATATCATTATTTACGCAATATTTTTCGAATTTTATCGAATAATAACTTTCGTAGCCGTCGAGGATAAGGAAACGTTTAATTCCTTTCGTACGTATTTAAATATATTTATTAAAATATTAGATTTATTTTAAACTTAATTCGTTTATTATCCAGCTATTATAATTAATATTAACCTTTTAATCGGTTAATAATAAGTTATCGTAATACCAGGAATTAAAATAAGTTTTCCCCGTTAAAATAATAAATGGCGGTAAAACCTAATTTTGCGAATTAATAATTTATATAATTATAATTTATTCCCGATTTCCTTATTACGTTTATTTAAGTTTTTTACGTTTTTTAATATTTATAATTACCATGCCCGATATTATAAAAAGCCTTATTAAAAAACCCGTTTCGTCGAAGTTATAAATATCCTTTTTTGCGATACCGTATTTTGCGATTATAACCCGAACAAGCTCGAATTACTTACGAAATGTTTTTAAATCTTCGTATAATACCTTTTAATAATCGATTTTTCGATTTAAACGCATTTAAAGTTTTTTTTACCGTTTAATAAAGTTCGACGCCTAATTAACTTCGACGCGTTCCGCAATGCGTTAGGTAAGCAGTATATTAGCCATATCTTTAACGTACTAAAGCCGGATAGAAAACGTTTGCGTATCTAAATCGAGGATTCGGTCGATAATCGATTTTTTTTCGGTCGGTATTAATTTTTGTAAAGGAGGGATAATATCGGTTCGGGCGCATCTACCGTTAAAACGGTGTATTAAGGTAGAATATGGAATTTTATAAATAAAACCAAGCTTTTTATAATTAAGTTTTGGGTTTCGTTTTTTAGCCTAAAAGGCTAAGTTTATTTTTGCTTTTTTTGTAAGGCGTTCCATAATGTTGGTGTTAAGAAATGGACGATTGAGGATAGGTAGTTGGAATGGCTAAAAAAGTGATTCGCTCATATGTGTGATTCGCTTATATGTGTGAGACGTTAAAGTTACTTTTTAAAAGTAAAAAGTTATTTAATTATACGAAATTAATTACGGTTTTAATAAACGCTATAAACCTAATAATCAACATTTTTAAAAACATATTTATTATATAAAAAAGATAAACATTTTTAATCGAAAAAAAAAGAGCAATGAAAAAATATAACTAATAACGGTTAAAGGTAGTTGTTATAAAAGAGTTAAAACGAAAGAACGGTAATATAACGTTTACGGTAAGCTCGGATATAATATACGTATTTATAAAGAAATTATAAATAAGTTAGCGAAAAAGAACCCGATTAATTTGAATTTGTTGTCGTAAAATACTAAAAAATGTACAGCTCGCTCGTGTATACATACAGCTTGCATATGTGGTACGTTATTTAAAGTCGAAAGGTTAAAATATGTTAAAAATCATCCGGTTCGCTTATTCATCCGGTTCGCTTATGTCGTACGTTAGTCTATTTAGTAGCGAGTTACTATCTTATTTCAGTTATTTTTAGTCGAAATTAATACTCGGTTAGTTTTAGTTAGTGCATTAACTAACCTAACCAAGTAAGTCAATCTCACAACTGTAGCATCTAAGAAGAGCGGAGTTTAGCCCCTGGAAAGGCGGAGTCGGCCCCGGCCGGAGGCAATTCATGGTGGAATTATGAGTTTACGGAGGTAAACAAAAGCCGGGGCGGAGTTCAGCATGTCCGGATGCGACCTGCCCTGAAGGATCTGCTTATATGATGCTCAAGTGGTCGGACAGAGCTCGGACAGATATGAGATCGAGACCATAAATAGCGGACGGGACAGGAGACTGGGAAATCTGAGAACGGTATCTACTCAATCCACCATAGAAAGAAAGGTATTTAGCCATTTTTGATCACGGAAACAGCAGCACTATGCCCGACCTGAAGCCAATCACCGTCTGGAGCTTGGGGGGCAGCCCCAACCCCTGGAAGGCCATCATTATCCTCGAGGAGCTCAGCCTCCCGTACAAGGCCAAGGGAGTAGGGATGGCCGAGGTCAAGCAGGAGCCGTACATATCGCTGAACCCCAACGGCCGTGTGCCGACCATCGAGGACCCCAACACTGGAATTACCTTGTGGGAGGTTCGTAGGGATAAGAAACAACGGGACTTTCTGACCTTTGCTAACAAATATCGAAGTCCGGTGCCATCGTCGAGTACCTGATCGAGACCTACGACACCAACTTCACCATCTCCTACCCTAAATCCAGCTTTCCGGAACCCCACCAGTGCCGCAGCTGGTCGTATTTCCAATGCAGCGGGCAGGGCCCGTATTTCGGCCAGCTGGGCTGGTTCGGGCACCACCACCCCGAGAAGCTCCCCTCCGCTATCGAGCGCTATACGAAGGAGGTTAGCCGTGTTAACGGGGTCATAGACCTACACCTGGGGAAGCAGGGCACTGAGTATCTGGTAGGGAACAAATGTACCTATGCGGACCTTATGTTCGTTCCGTACGCTAGGGCGCTGGTCATCATTATTGCTCCCGAGATTGACACCAAGGTGCACAAGAGATACACCGAATGGCTGGAGAGGCTGTGCGCGAGACCAGCGGTGAAGAAGGTATTGAAGCAATGGGGCGAGGAAATTGCGCTGACCCGCGAGGAGGCGGCCCATTAGGTGTCTTCATCTGTTGCAACATCTTCTGACCTATTTGTCCTTCGGGTCATCAAGCACATTCCATAGTGTATATTGCCTAGTATTCTAAGGTATCTAAGATTGGCAATGAATTTCGAGAGCCTCCGCTATTCGTATGTGAAATGAGTGCGTTTCGACGTGCTTCTTCTAGTCGAATGAGTACATCTATTCGTCCTCCCGGCGTCGTGTTCTATTTCCTTTCCCTAGTAATGCCCGTCGCGACCGGGAGCATGGATTTCGACCATATCAAATCGCCTGAGATACGCGATCACCATTCATCCGCCGAACTATAACGAGGAAGCCGTACTCACGACCGTCCGATATCACGCCATGAAAGTTTATGTCCCCTTGGTCAAGACCGTAATGTACTGCGAATGGCGAAGATCGTAGTACAAGAGTAAATAAAATACTAGGTTACCTAGTTCATCTACATGTTGACCAGGATACAAAGAGACATGATAGACACAAGCTGTAATGGAAATTTAGAGCATTGGCCTATTTTACCTACTTAGCATCACGTCGCAAAGATAGCGGTACGGGATATCCCTTCCCAAAGGCATTAATGGGATCCCACTTCTGTTTTAACTCGCCCAGCTTCGGCAAGTTATGCGATCTGTACAAAAACCTCCGGTAACTCGTCGCCGTGGGCATAATTAATGTAAGCCCTCAAGTCGCCCAATCCACTCGTCCTCGCAAAGAGGGATCTCAGAGACTCCATAAACGTATCGACCTCGGCATTCAGCGCCCTATCCGTATGTCACACTTACTAGGGAGCAGCTGCACAGCTCTTCAGAGGATATGATGATATTGTCTGATATCTAGGAAGCTAGAAACGGTGATCCCACTAGTTGTGGGTGATCCACTGATATAGGGCTCCGGAACGGGACAACGTTGTTCCGAATGATCCCTGTGGCTCTGATGGGCTCTATAGGGGGGTGCTTTTCTGCGACACCGTATACATGTTCCTGAAGAGCCTACCACCGACGTTGTTAAAAGGCAGATCCTTACATCCCGAAGCCCACGCCTTCTCCAGGAAAGGGAGAAAGAAACGGAAACTTCCCCATACACTTGCGTCTTGATATTCCGCTATTGATAGACCGTCGCAGAGTCGGGGACCGAGGCCACAACTTTATTGCTATACTTCTAGAAATCGAACCGTTCTTCGCAGCCCGGGTGCGACGCATAAAACTCAATAAACTTGGTAAAGACCGTTTTTAGGGTGGGCCACATCAATCGCACCGAGTCCCACGGTATAGACGTTAACAAACTGATTCCGTTGGCAGGCGTACCACTCTGTGCCGAATTGGGCGACGGAGGATACCTCGGTCCATGGGACGGACGTGATATTCGATTTGATTGGGCCCAGGCCGGCAAATTTAGCTAAATACTGCTACGCGTCCTCCAGGGGGCTAGAGTATACCGCGTTAGCGATCAGAACAGACTGTTTACATAAAAATAAGTTGTCACCAAGATGTTCGTAATGCCTTCCAACCAGAGATATTCGCATTTTCGACTTCCCTATTGGCGAGCATGATTATACCCGGCACCGACCAGGACCGAAAGCTCAGCCGGCATATCGTCGTCGAACGCCTTAATCAGCTCCCACATAACGCGACTGCTGCAACCCGCGTATTCGAAGTCGGCATTTAGGAACTTCCCCTTATTCGTAGCCTCAAACACCCGATACGTGGACGACGTAACGACGCCAAAGTTGCCGCCGGCACCGCGCAGTGCCCAGAAAAATCCGGGTTTTCTTATCTCAGACACCACCACGATTTTGCCCCGGGCCGTCACCATGCGTACTGATACGAGGGCGTCCATGATGAGACTGCACCGTCCCTGGAGCGTCCCAATGCCGCCACCGAACGTTAAGCCTACCAAGCCGACGCACGGTGACCTGCCGGTTGCTGCGTCGTTTGTGATTCGTTAGGACCTTAAAGGCGCGAGAAGAAGGACGGCTACGTTATGGAAACGAAAAAACGGAAAGGGGGAGGGGGGCTTACGCAGCTCTTTCCGGCTACATAAAGGGGCTCGTAAATCTGCGCTGCAAAGCGTTGCGCCCGCGACTATGAGAAAATTGTTCTCCGCATCTAGCTCCACGGACCGAAAATTGCCGAGATCGATGTTCAGGGCGCCCTTTACTTTCCCGTAGCCTGTTCCCGCTCCGTGACCCCCACCCGTCGCGAGAAAGGGAATGTCGTTTTCCACGCAAAGCTTGACCTACAGTAGAGTGAGCACAAGCGCTTCCGGCCAGGCTTTCTTTGCATCAACGGCTTCCCTTCCAACAGCGTCCGATCTCGCCGAAGCTTCGAAAAAAAAGGTGGACGCTCACGATGGTGGCAACATCCTTCTCGGTGGCCGGCTTGATGGTGCCGATTTGGGAGGGGGCCTCCCAAGTCGTCCATCTCTGCGTGATTTCCGTCGCGTAGCTGGGATCCGACGGGAGGAAGATCCGCACGGCAGCAGAGATGTGCGCTCCGAATGTCTCGTGCAGCTTTCGCGCCTCGCCCGCGGAGGCTGTCAATGCTAGGCCGTTAGAAATGCCGGCACCTTGAGTGGTGGCGACGAAGGAGGGTGTGCGACACATGGTCTTCTTCTTCTCCTCGCAGCGATGTAGCCCACGACCGGCATCCTAGACTGTCGCTTCCCAGCGAGCACATATTATAGCTGGTGATAACCCCAGCCATGCAGACGGTATAGGATTATGTAAAGCACGCAAGGGGACATACGGGACTAAGAGGTGCATCGAACGATAAACCCCGAGGAGTTAGTCCGCGAGGTTCGGCCCTCGCCATTAGTGTCAGCCGGAGCGGAGCTAGTCCGAACTCTCAGAATGACCCAGTGCCAATTGTCGAGTTGCAAAGGAAGCTAGGTAGATGAGGCTCGGGGGAACTGCTCTAATATCTGAAATGGGATGAACCAAACACCCTTGTTCATTCAAGTATCCCTTCGATACAACGTCCATGGATTTGACCTAGCCGGCAACGGCGTCCAGATGCAGCTCCGTGGCATTGCGCACCGACCATCCGAAAGGCCAAATACCCGACCATATCCAGCCATCCGAAGAAAAGACTATTTTCGTCACCTAGTATTTCTGGCTTCCGGCCAACCCGACTGAGGGTCTGACAGAGAAATAAGAGAAGTGGAACGGATCGCTCAAGCCCGCATTTGTTACTGCAACGTCAATTCGGCGACCTAGACCACACGTCATACTGTCAGCCGCTGCACCCCGCGCACAGGTCCCCCTCGCCTTCCTTCCCCACACAAGTGCCGGGGAGAGGCGCAGACATAGTGGTCCTACACGACATTGCTTCTCGCTAGAGCAGGCAACGCGGCTGGTGCCCTAGGCGGCTTCGAGTAGTTACGTTAGACTGCCTTCATAAATGGGGCGGCGGGAGACATCCAGCTAGTAGAAGCCGGAGGACGAAGGGCAGCATTTTCGCGATACGGCTGCGGTGCCATAAAAAAGGAACGTGTAGAGGCAGGTGGCTTGGGAGGGATTCGGCTAGGTTAGCCAAGTTTTTGCAATACAGAACGTAAAGCAAAAAGTAAAGTAGTTAAAGAAGTCATTAGCAATAGATTGTGCATAAAAACCAATCGCGAAAGCTTCGTTTTCTGTTACTATTCCAGTTATTATGTTTGTTGTCCAAGGACTACAAGCGTTATGAAGGGGCACATGCAAAAAAAGGCGTGTTATTCAAAGCTAACGTAAGTGGGGGCTAGGACACTCTGATTCGAAATGGGAGTAAGTTGAGGCGCTGTGACCAACGCTAAATAAGTCATACCCGCTTTGTTACTCGCTCCACTGCTGGAAACCGTAACACCCCATCCGACCGCCAGGCCCGCTATCGTACGCGGCATGCAAAGCCGCAGAAATTCTGGAATCTTTCGAATAGCTTCATACTCCGCTTATTCGGCTGCTTGTCCTCTTCACGTCTCGTGTGCAGTTCTGCTTGACCACCGACATTTGTTCGCAGAGACTCTACGCGCACGAGTCAGGAGCATTCCTGCGATGTCAGAGCCAATACTGATGCTACGTAGGCCGCATAGGAAGGCCAGGAGTGGCTGCACGATCTGCAAACGGTGGCGCATTAAGGTTAGTAGTAACGCATGGAAGACAGCTCAAAGCGGAGTGAAGCCTAATGCATAGGCAGTGTGACGAGGAAAAGCCCCAGTGCCGGAATTGCCGCGTCCACCACGCCGCCTGCGTGTATGGAGCAGTCGCATCCCGAGGCGCCCCAAATCAGCCCGCGTTGCTCGGTCCGACCGATCCCTCGGGACAGGGCGAACTTCCTAGCTTCACCCTTGGCCAGATGGAGTTGCTGCATCATTACACCGCGTCGACAGCCCTGACCCTGTCTTCCAATGCACAGGTGAGAAACGTGTGGTAGGACCGTATCCCACGCCTGGCAATGCATGCAGACTATGTGCTACACGCCTTGCTCGCCATCTCCGCGCTACATCTAGCCCATCTACGACCACGTGCTAGGCATTCTTATTGGACCATGGGCGTTCAGCTATATCAGACGGCGCTCGGCAAAGCCAAGCTGGCAATGGAGCATATCTCGGAAGAGAACTGCACAGAGCTCTACCTATTCTCGACGCTGACGTGTTTCTTCTCCTTGGCTAAGAACGGCGATGTCGCGGCACGGTCTGGTCAGGGAGAAGACGTAGACGAGGAGGAGACAGATCTATTAAGCTGGGTCTTCTTATTTCGGGGCACTAAGGCGCTGCTTATGCAGCCATGTGAAACTACTCTGAAGAGTGGGGCGTTAGGGCCCATGTTCGAGCGAGGGGAGGACCGCGCTCGCATGCTGCAGGCCTACTCTGCAGCAGATGCAGCATCCGTTACCGACGAACTGCGTGAGACAGTCCGTAGCCATGTTCCCGACGCCGTAGAATGCGAGGTGTACGGAGATGCCGTTCAGCACCTCCAGCGGTCCTTTCACGCCGTCTACAGCCGACCACTAAAGAGCATTGAGACAACCGACGTTTTCGTCTGGCTTTTCCGTGTTTCGGACGAATACATAGACCGCCTCAAGGCACGAGAACCACCTGCCCTTGCCATCTTTATATGCTTCTCGGTCCTCGTCCAACAGTTACGAGGGATATGGTGGGCTCAAGGTTGGGGCGAATGGATCGCGAGGCGCTTACGTTACAGACTGCGTGATCAAGAGAGTAGCCTTGCAGATAAGCTCATGGAACAGCTTATGAAATTTGGATGACACCAGATCCCAGACTGTAGCTTTGTCCCTGGTGACCTGAGGGAGCATATTGGGCAAATTAGAGCATCAGTCGTCGCAGCTGAAAGGGAAAAGACTTGCACAGCACCGAATGTTAGAAGGGGGAAGCCTCTTCAAGGAACGAGTGGACAAAGAAGCCGTTTAGTAACCAAAGTGGCTGTGCTAAGAATGCAGCTACCGATAAGCTGAATGACTCAAGCTCATTAGTAATGTCACAGTTAGGCTGATCGCGGGAGAAGGTTGCATAAGGTGTGGGAAGTGTAAATTGTCATGGATAATCTCGGCTCTAGAGAGCAGTGGCTAGGAAGCTCTATATATAGTGTGGGAGCCCCGGAACAACGTTGTTACGGGGTCTCTACAGTTCCTAGGGGCGTTGATAACTAAGCAAGTGACCCCTATTTTGCGACATACCCCCCAGATGAAAGGGAGATGCTTCCTTAAATCTGCTCTTCGTAGTTCCATATAATCCCTAGATTAATATTAACAAAAGAAATAGCAGTATAGCTAATATAAACATTGGGTATAATAATAAAGAGGTAAGCCGTATATGTTTTAAGTAATTTAGGGAAAAAAGGTTTTACGTTTTTTTTTTTTTTTTTATCGTTTATGGTAACGGGTAACGAAAAGTAAGTTCGTACGCTTTACGTACGCTTATATTTACTATTTTTATAACGTTATAACGCTTACTTTTTTTTTCTTTTTTCGGTTCCCATAATAATTTCGTAAATACCTTAAGTTAAGAAAAGTTAATTACGAGGTTAACGTTATGCGTGCAGATTTTTATTATTATCGTTATTATTATTATTATTATTATTAAAAATAAATGTTTTTTTTTGCGCGCGGTGCGTATATTACGTATTTTACGAATTACTAGGCGTATTAATTAATAATCGCAGAATGCTTTTTCGTATTTAGCGCGCCGCGGTTACCCGCGTTCGCGAAATTCGCGCCGCGCGAGCTTAGGCCGCTATTACCGCTGCCGACGCGCCGGAGCCCGAGCCGGAGCTAGAGCCAGAGCCCGAGGCTCCGTTTGTTTCCGATCCTGCCGCGGAATCTTCCATTCCGGCGCGTCCGCCGCGTTAACGTCCCGTATAAGGCGCGCGGCATGCCGTACCGTATAAGGGCTACCTACGCTTTACGCTTTCGGGCCGTTTTATCGGGGCGTATTATAACGTTGCCGTAAGTAATCGCTATTAGCGTTACGTTTCCGGGTACACCTGCTATCCGGTATACGTACCTTTTTATTCCTTAAAAGCTTTTTTTTTACTAACTATTAATCGTAGCCTTACCTTAATTTATCCGTTCGTTATCCGCCTGGTTACGGTTTTCGAAGCTGGCGACCGTCCTACCGTAAATTCCGTAATTCGTACGCTTCAGGGAACGTATTAATTACGTAATAAAAGGTTCGCCATTTTCGCGCCGTTATACGCGCTTTTTAGGAAGGAAAAATCGAAAAGGAAAAAAGGAAAAAGGATAAGTAAATACGCCTACCGGTACTTCTGCCGCCGTACATAGGCAGGTGCTAGGCCTTATTAGGCAGATCCTTAATCTGCTTTTGCTTTAATAATAATAATAATAATAATAATAATAATAATAATAATAATAATAATAATAATAATAATAATAATTTCCTTATTTTTTTTTAAAAAAAAAGGTTAAAAAGGTTCGCCTTAGGGGCTTTAGGTTTAATAAGTTTTTAATAATCCGTTATATGCTTATAATTTCATAAATGCATTTACCATAAATTCTGTAAATTAAAAAAAAATTTAAAATATTCGAACTATTATTTAGGAAAACCTTTTATTAAACCGTTAGCAAATATTTATATTATAGGCAGATAAATTACGTTAAATAATCCTTAACTTTATTTTTAACGGAATTACATATTTTACGTATTTACGTAACGTAACCGAATGGTAATCCTTTCGTTTTCGCCTATTACCAGTTTAATCGCCTGCTAATTATTACAGAAAATTTCTTAAACCTAACTTAATTTTAACCTTAAATTTCGGAACAAACGTTTAAAAATTATAACTTTTTTAACCGTATGCTTTAATACGAATAACTTAACCTTTATTATAAAGGTCGTTATTATAACTTAATAAGCCGTTTTCCATATAACTAATTTTCCGAAAAAGGTTATTATATAACCTTAAAAAACGCCGTATTTTAAGGTCGTTTATAAATAACTCATTTCCTATAATTAATAAAGCCTAAACTTTCTCACTTATACCCCCGTATACGATTACGAAAAACCGTATATAAAATAAATAACGGATTACCTTATTAATAATTTGGATAAACTTAATTAATAGGTTACTTAAAAACTTTAATAATAAGGATATAATAAAGGTTACGTTTAGGCGGATTATTATTACACTATATAAAGTAAAGCTCATACGTTCTTAATAGTTTTTAACTTATTCTTTCGAAATTATTCCGCTATTAAAAATAAATCTTTTAATCCTTAAGGGGGTCGGCAATACAAAAGTATCGTTTGCTAACCTAAAACAAATTACGATTTTCTCGATATAAAAATTATAGGCTAAAATAATCCGCCTTTTTAATTTATCGCGGATTACCTGAATATTTAGAAATTAGCTTATTTCGCCTTAATTCTTAAATTTATACGTTCCCTTTAACTTAAGGATTAATTTATTAATTTCGGATTAATATTTTCAATAATGGAAAAACAATAAATCGTTTACGAAAAACATAAAAAGGATTATACGTTATTCGTTATAAAATAGGTACGGCTTTTTTAACGATAAAGTAAACCTTAATCTTTATAAGGTAAAGGAAAATTCCCGATATTATAGCAACGGTAAGATTTTAAACTCATATAAGGCGTTTTCGAGTTCCGTATATATATTGCTTTTTTTAAAGCGTTTTGGAAAAACGTAGGTTATTATAGGTTATCCCTTATGGAAAACGTTTAAAAAAGTTATTATTACGTTATATTAACGAGCTTCCAGGTTTTGTTTGATAGCTATAACTATAACGGTTTTAAAGGACCTAGCTGTAAGCATAATAACGTACATATTAATAATTAAATCCGCTTTTTAAAAATCGTTACGCATATAAATACGTAATTTATAACGTTCCAGCTAATTATTTTTGTCGAACTTATATGTAAATACTTATTTTAGTAGGATTAGCTTGAACTTAGCTTATATAATCGCTATCTTTTTTTATATACCGCGTTTTATAAACGCCTCGATTTCTTTTTAGCATCCTCCTTAAAGGCGTTACCTAAGGGGTATTTTTCGAGATCCTTTTAGTACTTCGGCGGCTTAGTTTCCAGTTAATCTTTATGGATTTTAGGTTTACTTAATATAACGCTTAGCCGTTTAGCTTGCTTTTATAACGCCCTTACCGCGATTATTAAATAAAAAGTATATAACTTTTTATATGCTTATTTTACTATATATTGCAATAACGGAAACAGATAAATATTATCCTCCTAATTTCGATTTAAGGCTAAGCATATTTTATTACTTTTAAAGATTACGGTAACGTTTACCGAATAAGCGTTACCGTTTACAGTACTATTAGGGTTTTTCCGTTTCCGTAACCTTTTACTTTTACGAATAAGTACTTATAGTTACTTTCCTTTATTTTTATTTTTTTTTTGGATTTACGAATCCGGAAAATAAGGCTTCCCTAATTACCGGTTTTTTTCCCATTTATTGAAATCCCGAACCTGATTCCAGATAAGGGCGAATGGGCAGATTTACCTATAGGCCCCGTTAAATGCACTTCCCGGGAGGTTTCTTTTATGCCATTCTTTTCGTAAAAAGCCTACGGAAGTTCCGTAAGCTTAATACTTTTAGCCAATAGCTAAGGCTCGTTCTTTTAAGCGCCTTTTTAAGCCTTATTTTTCGGATTAAAAATATTTTTAAGGGTTAAAAGTCCACGATTAATTCCAGCTTTACGCGTAAGCTCCTCTACCCCCAAGTTCTAACCTTCCGGTTAACTACCCGTTAAATCTTTAAGCTCGGGAGTAAAGCTTTCGGCGGTTTCTAAAGTGCTGTAATTATTATAAAGGCCGTTTTACGCGTTAATTATATTAAAAACTAGATCTTTTTTAAAAAGTTTCTTAAAGATTTAAAGGTTTTTATAAGCTTTCAGCTTATAACTAGGGCGAACGTTTCTTTCTTTTCCTTTTTTAGTTAATAAAAGATATTTTCGTTAAAATTAACGTTACGCGTGATAATAACAATACGGAATTTAGGTACCTATATTCGGTAAATATTAAAAGTTCGGTATCCTATCAAATAACCGATATAAACTTTCGGTTTTACTTTAAAAACTTGCTTTTCTTTTCCAGCTTTTCAATTTTTTGTTAATAAATACGCTTATACGCCATATACGAAAATCCCGGACTAATTAAATTTAAAGTTTACGGTAATCGCATTTATAATAACAGAATTATATTAACGGAAATATTGCCTAAACTAACGTATAAGCACTTTATTAAGTAATAACAGATCGTACGCGTAATTTAAGCTTATATTATATAATCATATTACAGTTTTTACTACTTTAAACTAAAGGTTTTTAAGGAAATTCGTTTTTAACCTTATTTAAAAAGCTTTATTAATCAATTTTTAACCTACTCGCTTATTTTTCTTTATAAGTTTTTCGATATATGAAGGAACTATTTTAAGCTCGATTTTTTTAGATATATTATGCTTAATAATTCGTAAATCCGTTTATTACAATCGTTCTAATATTATTATCTTGCTTAATTTTGCAAATAAGGAACCTATATTACCTACGTACCCAATATTCGAAATCCTTAATAAAACGGAACGTCGTTTTTCCCAAACTATCAATTATTAAAAAGGTAAAAAGCTTTTTATTATATTTATTTTTAATTACCAAAAGCTACCTAAAGCTATCGAACCCTATAACATAATCGAAATAATCCCATATAATACGCCAAAAAGATATAAGAGCTCGGCTTTCGAACGAACATCTTAAGATTATTTCGGAAACGTACGTACGAACACAACTCTTACATTCTAAACGTTTCGTCCCTTCGATAATAACGTTCCTAACGTTTTTAACAAACGCTTTTAACGCTTTAGGTCCTAAATGCCCAAACTTAAAGTACCAAAACTTCTTTATTCCTTTATGAAAACGTAAAGGATCCTTTAATCGCCTTTACGACTTTCTTTCCTTTTTTCTATTAATCGTCGGAAATATCAGAATACCTACCGGGCTTTACGGAATTACTAATAAGTTACTTAAATAAGAGGAAAACGGCTCGTATTTAAAGAAAGCTAAATTATATACTTAAGTAAACTTCGCAAAAATAACGCTTTTGTTAATCTTTCCCTTTTTAAAGGAACAATCTAAACCGCAATACCAAATCCCGGCTTTTTTTAATAAAGCTTCCGAAACGATATTAACGTAAAAACCTTTTACTACCACCACGTCCTTAAAGATAAGGTTATGCTATAACTTCCTAAAAGCTCCTAATAGTACTTCCTTAATCACCCTTTTCCCCATGCCGCTAATCAGCAGCAAGGAAAATCCCACTTTCACTATTTGCCTTATAAAGTTAGGTATAAAAGTACCGGGAACGAACAGGTTCCTGGTATTTACTAAATACCTCGCCCCATAATTATCGATTAATATAAATTAGAATAAAAGCTATTTACTAAAGTAAATAATAATATAAATCCTAAAATAAAATTAAAAGCTTTTAAAATATAAGAATTAATAAGCTTTATAATAATATTATCGAACTGCATATTATTACGGCCGTAATTACTAAACGTTAATCGTTTTATAAAATTCCGGATAAACTCCTTTTACTTAAGGAACTTTATAAGCTTTTCGCAAAACCTCTTTTACCTATTAAGCTTAAAGCGTTTACGGATCCCTTTTTAGTTTTTTTAATTAAAGTAAATAATTTTCCGAATAATTACCCTCGTAATCGCCAAACGTAAAAAAGCGTATTCGAAAAGTTCCCACTTATGGGTCTAGTTTAACGTAATAAAATAAGGATACTTATAACCACTTATGGGCTTTTTTGGCAGAAAATCTACGTTAAGGTTCGGAATTACTCCCGATCCGGAAAGTAATCTTTATAATAACGTAACAAAAATCCGGGATTTGTAATCTCGGCCCGTAAATTATTTTCATAACATATAGCCGAAAATTAAGCCCTAAACTTTTATAAAGTTATAATAAGTTTGCTAAACGAATTATCCCGTATAAAATTAATTAATTCCGAATTCGCCTATATTAATACGAGCCGTTACGATATAAAGCTTAAAAAGTGCTTTATTACTAACGTACCTTTAACTTTTTTAAGGTTATACGCCTTCGTTTAAATATAAACGGAAAACCCAGTCCGGTATTACTAATCATATTTTATATAGCCTACTTTTGTTAGGCGCAAGATTTTACGGTACTTCTTACGTACCGTTATAATAATATTTAACGGTAAGGAAACGAATTAATCCCTTAATTCCCTAAGAAAATTTTAAATGGTCGTTTTTTTTCGGATAACCAAAGTAATTGAGGCGTTTTTTAGAAATGAGCTTTTTATTATTACGCTAATTTACGTTTAAATGTTAGTATATTTTGCGTTAATCTTAAAAGCTTCGCCTAATTTCTTCCGGATGTTAACTTTAAAGCGCTTAAAATTTATTTTATATTATTTCTTAAAATCCATAACTTGCAGTCCTTTAAAAGTTTCGGGGGTAAAACCACGTTATTTGATATTAAAGTAAAAGTTTTCCCATTAAACTAGAGTTTGCGCATATTACTTTTTTCGTTAAACGTTAACTTCCGTAATATATTCCTTAAGCAAAAAAAGCTTCCGAAGGCTTATGGAACGATTAACGTTAGGCGCATCTAAGTCGATAAGGTACTATATACCACGTAAGAAAACGTTAAAACGTAAAAAAAGGAACTAATTAAGGTAGCTAAAGCAATCCTTAAAGATTACATCCTTAGGAATGGGATTATCCGACATATTAAAAGGTAATAAGGTTTTTAATTAATAAAAAAAAAGTTGCGATTAACTTAACCGTAGCTATCTTGCGTAACTAAAGTACCGGGCTCATAACTGTCACAGTTAGGCTGATCGCGGGAGAAGGTTGCATAAGGTATGGGAAGTGTAAATTGTCATGGTGTAACGAACCTGTCATACATCCACCTGGAGGTATGAGCAGTATCCGAAAAGGGGTCTTGATTTGCAGGTAACAATAGGGCGAGCAATAATTTATTAAGGGTTTTGTTCGTTAAAGAGATTTAAAAACTTTTCTCTTAATTAAAAAACGGTATAATTGTCTTTAATTAAAAGTTTAAATTGATAACTAAGGAACGAAACTAAATAAGGGCTATTTATATAGGAAACCGGTTTATTATATATTTAATTACCTTTTAATAAGTGTATCGTAGATTTATGTGATCTACGTGATCTGGTCAGATTACCCAGATCACTTAGATCACTTTGGAAGATTTGGAAGGTTAAGCTTCCCTCCCATCCGGGGTTTAGCCGTGACAGGTCTACGCTAGGCCCAAAAGGTAAGTCTCCTTGAGACAGGAACCTCGTTCCTGTAATACTATTCCCCTTTCCAAGGATCTTTATCCCAAAGATAAGAACCGTGGGTCGCCACTTTGTTTTGTTGGAAAGTGTTTTGGAGACGTCCTAACTAACTTTACCATAACAGGCCGTATTTAAAAAGAGAAAAGAAAACTTCGGCTAAACTAACGCGAATTCCGTGATAATCGCGCGGATTTTATCAAGACGTTTAGTTCCAAAGTTATTCCCTGCTTAAACTGCATTCGTTTTGGTAAGCCCGATTGTTTTTACTTGGTTAATATTTCGAGTTATAGCTGTTGCATCCGTCGTCAGCGTTTAACCTGTAACGTATTGGTCATGAACTCGTTGGTCAAAATCGGGGAAAAGCGAATGCATTTGCAAAAAGAGCAGCGTAAGGTGCAAAACACCTTAATGGTATGTTAAGAAACTGCCGAAAAGAGAACAAAGGAATTCGTTAGTCGGTTAAAACGTCTTTAATTATAACAGGATATTCTCGAAAAAAAAGCCTTTATAATCCTAAAAGAAAGATATAAATTGGATTAATTAGAAAAATAGGAAAGGTTAAAGGAGAAACAGCGACGTATGGAAACGGAGCAAGCGCGGTTTATCTCCAAAATAAATGCCATTACGAAAGCGTTTACTTTTTTCGATTGGAACGCCGCGGGTTTGGATTTAAGCGGGGGACCTTTATCGCCTGCGATTTTAGCTGCGCTAAAGACGGTCGGTCAAGATTTTGCCGGTAAAACGTCTCAACCAGGTCCATCGCATTCGTTAGGTAGTTAAGTGATTCCTAAATGTTCTCCTTGTATAAATATCCTTCCTACTTAATTAGGTACTAAATTTTGTTTTTAATTATTTTAAAATCTAATATCCTTTCGACTTCGTATTTATTATCGTCCTTTTCGATTTCCAGGCTTATCTTTATCGGGGCGTTCTTAGGCGTTAATTTAAGCAAGGAAATATGGAAAATAAGGTATATCTTTATTATCTTAGGTAGTAATAGTCGGTAATTAGTTTTAGAAATAACTTTATTAATATTAAACGGATTAAGTTTCTTGAAATTAAGCTTATCGTTAGGCCTTTTAATCTTAATTTATAAGATGTTCGACGTTGCGTTTTATTTTTGGCGTAACAGATAGACCTTATTTTTTTCGTTAAAATTAGTCCCTTAATTCTCTTTTTGTTATAATATTGGGTTATTCTTTGCTAAAGAAAACGTAATTCGACTTATAAACAAGATTATATTATTTTGATTTCCGTTATTATCGTTTTTATTCGGGAAGCTATAATGGTAATTATAGAAATCTTATATACCGATTACTCTGGTCGTTAGGTTATTGCGTCGTATCCGTATACCGCTATATAGAGGGAAATGTTTATGTTTTCGTTAGTAGACGTATTATAAGCCACTTATGTTAATAGTAGCAGCTTTACCCAGTTATCTTGTTGGTAATTAACATAACTTCGGAGGTACTATTCCAAGGTCTGGTTTAGTTGTTCCATTTAACTATTTATTTAGAGGTAATAAGCTGTTAAGAATTTAAGTTTAGTAATTATTTATTTAAAAAAGCTAATGCTAAACTTAAACGTAAAAAGCTTATTTTGATTAAAAATAATCTTTTCTGGGATTTTATATTTATCGAAATAATATCTAATAAATACATAAGCTAATTATTTTACCGTTATAGTCGCTTTAAAAGGTAAGAAATACTCATATTTAATAAGTTTATTAACGATTACCTAGATTCCGTTATATTTAACTTTAGTAATTAAGTCCTTAGATGGAGGAAAGCTGGTAATAAAATCCTAGGTTATAATGTTCCATATTTTATTAGGAATGTTAATAAATTACAGTAGTCCATAGGGCTTATGGCGTGCTGTCAGCTAGCTGGGGGGTGCGTAGCGCACCCCATATACGGAAAGGTCACCTACTGATCGGCCCATACGTGTTCCGGAGCTAAGCTACTTAAAGTTGGATGAGTGCAACAGCACCTGCAACTGACCTAATACAAGACACAACTGATGTCCCCTATATCTGACACGTGCTGCCTTGGCTTTGTTGCAAATATTGCAATTCTTAACAACCTTTTTAACTATTCGGTATAATTCTAGGAAGTCGTATTTCTCTTATAGCCGTCGGGTAATCTTGAAAATTCCTTGATATCTATGCAGTAAGTTTTCGTAAAATTCTCTTACGAATTATTCTTATTAGTTTTTGGAAACGTAAATTTTACCATAGTACAGTAGCTTGGTTTTTAGCTGTCCCTTTAGCTACTGAACCTTTTTTTTTTCGTTTATGTCGTAAAAATTTCGAAACTTCGTCAAAAGTTCGGGGGTTGGTTTTTTTAGGATCTTGTATAACTGTATAATGCCATCCTTATTATACTGTAGCATTTATATACTTCGTTTAGGAACTTTAGGATCATAATCGCCTTTGCGACTAAGAATATCCGCCTGGATATTTTCTTTTCTTTTGATGTAATATATTTTAATATTAAACCTTAATAGGAAAATTATCCAAGTTTTATGTCGTTTATTTAGTTCTTATGCCTTTATAAATCGGGTAAGGTTCTTATGGTCAGAATAGATATTAAAGGGTTCCTTGGTCCCGCTAAAGAAACGCTCCCATTTCTTAAAAGCGTTAATAATTGTTAATAGTTTTTTGTTATAAATCGGGTATCTAAGTTCTGCATTTCGGAATGCCTTCGAGTAATAGGTTACTAGGTACCATTTGTCGTTATCTTTTCGCTGTTCCAGGACGATACTTAGTGCGTAATCCGAAATATCCGTTTTTAGGCGCTTTTTCTTATCTGTATTAAGCAATCTTATTATGGGTTTATTAGTAATTACGTTTTTTAAGATCTGGAATACTTTTTTTGTATCTTTTAAAAACTTAAATTCCTTATTAACGTACTTTTTAGTAATAAGTTTCATTAATGGGTTAATTATATTTCTGTATCCCTTAATTAGACCTTGTACGTAACCCGTAAATCCCAAGATCTGCCGGATATTGGTAACGGTTGTCTTGTTAAGGATGAGCCAGTTTTTAACTGCTTTTATCTTTAGTTAAAATTTTTTTTTGAAACCCAGATTTCCGTTTTCGTTAATTTTTTTTGCTTTCCGTTTTTGGTTTTTAGCACCATAAGGACGGGGTATCCAGCAGGAAAGTCAGAAGGTCGAATATATCCTTTTTTCAGATCAAGTTAAATGGTTTTCCATAAGGCTTTTAACTTTTCAGGGTTTATATAGTAGGTTTTGTAAAGTTTAAGATGGTATCTTTTTTTAATGGGTATTCGGTAATCCTATTAACTATATGGTGGCAATTCGTAGTCTTTTTTGTTTTTAAATAGTCTCTTAAATCCTTGGTACTCAGGTGGTACCGTTCCGGTTTGATCTGGTACTTGTACTTTTCTGATAACATAGCAGACTTTTTGATTGTTTTTTTTAGGTAGCTTTTTTTTATCATTTTAAAAAAGTATCTGGTATTTCCAGTTAATATGTAGATTGCTGGTTCTAAGCGACGGTATTCCCAGGATGATATCATGTCCAGAAATATCGGCAATATTTAACGAAATTCGTTCTTGGTATTTTTAGATCTGAACGGGAAGTTTTTTAATTTTTCGTAAAATTCGTCCGTTCTTATACTTGGATAAGCTTCCGTTTACTGTACGTAACTTGTAGGATTTTAGCTTGTATCTTTAAGGAACTTGATGTTTTTTTGCCACCGTTAAAGAGATGAAGTTACCTTCGGCTCCTGAATCGATCATGGCTTTAAATATCTTGTTCTTATACTAAAGGGGAATCTCGATCTGGCTGCGTATCTCTTAAGTCGCTTCGCATAAGGTTTTATAAATTGGGGCTTTTCGATACCTTAATTTCGAGGGCTTTTGGCGTTTTTTAACTGTTATTATCTGCTTATAAGGAGACGTTTTTATTTTCGGGCTTTTTTTTTAACGTACTTGGCATAATAATCATTTATGTACTTATACCACTTCTTTTTACCGAATTGGCATTCGAAGGTAATTATCTTCCTCGGGCTTATCCTTTGGTCTTACATCCTTTGAGGCATAAGGTTAAAAACGTGGACCTTCGAAGGAGGTATTCTAATATTTAAGAGTTCGTGTTAAATATAAAGCATCGGAAAGTAACATAAGCATCATTACGATATAGCTTTTTAACTTCGTTCTGATTCGGGATATAAGTAATAAAACCTAGAGTATTCTGGCTATCGGGGAGTTTCTGTGCATTTATATTCGTTATCTGGTTCGGTAAGTATCTTTTCGTTTCATCCGGGCCAATAGTTATTATCTTTTTTAGCTTTAACATAAACGAGATAATCGTCGAGGTAACAAGTGATAAAGTATAACAACTTATGTTAATTTGTTCAAAGTTTGATATATACCGTACATTTGGGGAGTTCGCAAAGCTTTAAGGACAACTATTTATGGTTGGTAGCATCGGGTCGGAACTAACCATTCTTGTTATATAGTTCGCACCTTTGTACGTTAAGATGGCAGCAACATTCTAGCTCCATAGCTATCCTAGAGGTCGTCTATCCGGGATGATACTTGTAGGCTTTAGCCTTAAGGTCCTGGCAAATGGGATAATTTTCGTACTTTAAGATATCGTTCTGGATTTGAATGGTAATGGTAATAGTGAATTCTGGCTGGAAGGAAGTCGAGTTAACTTTTTTCTTTTTTTTTTTTACCTTACTGTCGGTTTTTCGTTTAGCCGTTCTGGCCTTTTTCTAAGGTTAAGGAATCCCTCCCTTTTTGGAGTTCCTTTTTACGGGAAAGCGACATTCGCTTTTAAAATGTTCCTTTTTGCTATAATTAAAGCATTTTATATCGGACTTATCTTTTTTAAGCTTTTTCGAAGCGGCATTTGCTTTCTTTTAAGTTTTACCTTTATCCTTTTTGGTTTGGTTACCATAACCTTTATCGTCATTTCGTTTATTGGTTTTTTTTTAAGGTACCGGTTAAAGGTACGTCGGTTAGCAATAATTACTTTATCAGTATATTCCTTAAAGGATCCTGTTTTAAGTATTATGTATATCTTATCCTTAACTTACGGTTTTAAGCTATCGTAAAAAGGATAAAACAACGCGCTTTTGGGTAGATTAGAAATTCTAACCAAGCGGTTAAATTCCGTCGTATATTTTGTAGCTGATTTGGTTTGGTAAAAGAGATGTAATTATTTTACCGCGTATTGTTCCTTATTTGAGTTTTTAAATATAGCTTACATTCGGTTTTCGAAATATCGGTAATCGCTAAAGATGTAATTAATAATATTTAAAAATTCCTTAAGGTAATTCTTTAGATAATCCTTTATGATAAGCTCGAACCATAAAAGAATTCGTCTAGTAAGTAATTAAGAAATGGCCATTACCTTTTAATAATCTTCCGTTAAGGAGCTTTGGTAAAACTTAAGATAAGTTTTAGCTTAAACGAAAAATCCTTTTACATCTATAATTTTGTCGTAAGGCTTTGGGGTGATTAGTTTATAACCCTTGATTTTCGGCATTCCGTGGTAACTGGGAGGTGGGATTGTGGCTTTACGATATCGATTAGGGCCGAATAATAGGGGTACTAAAGTTTTTTCCTCCATTCCTTTGGTTGGTTAAGCCATCCTTTTTCTGGGGGGTTAAGGTCTTTCTTTTTTATCCTTTTTTAGGGCTTGGATTTTGCGCAATAGGATTTCCATTTTTTCCTTAAGGGAAAGCTTTCTTTCCTTTCCCTTTAAGCCCTAAGGTTCCTGGACTTCTAATTCTTTTTCCTTTTCCGAATTTCCTTAAACCTTAATGGTATTTTCTAAAGCCGGGGTTAAATGTTGGGTTTAAAAGGAAAAAGGCTTTCCCTTACCTCGAGTTATAAGAGGCATAATATTATTAATTAGTTAAAGAACTTCTTCAATAAAGAGTAAATTATCTAATCTGGTTATTAATCCCTTATTAGCTTATAACGGGGATCGGGTATACTATCTATCTTTTAAACGTCGCTTTATAATATTGTCTTTACTAAGTTCAGGAAAGCTTATGCCCAACTGGGCTTGGAATTATCCGTTAGCTATTAAACAAGGAACTATCAAAATGTAACGAACCTGTTATATATCCACCTGGAGGTATAAGTAGTATCCGAAAAGGGGTTCTGATTTGCAGGTAACAATAAGGCAAGGAATAATTTATTAAGGGTTTTATTCGTTAAAAAGATTTAAAAATTCTTCCCTTAATTAAAGAACGGTATAGTTACTGAAATGGTGCAGGGTGCAGAGCCGGGTACATGGCTTTGCCGATCAATTAGTCATCACCAGTCATGTATTTCTAGGAGTTCATTTTTCGCTGGGCGCAACC
>QJNU01000607.1:0-44889 GCA_004154915.1 Monosporascus ibericus
TTTTTTTTCCAACAACCGCATTACGTCGTTTAACGCCGCTTATTACGCGTCGGAAAACCGTACGCCGTACCGCGCCTCGGCCGCGTTCCGGCCCAGCCGCTACGCCTATACGTAATAACATAAATACTGCTTTTAATACGTCCGGTACCGGTTTATCAAGCTAACGTAATCCTTTGTACCGAACGGCCGCCCCGCCGGTTTATTCGGGTTAATATTTATTAATTACCGGAACGTTTCGTACGGTACTGCTTCGAGCCATCCGGCGCACCTCGCCGCCTCGCGGTTAAAGCTTTTACTTAACCGCGCCAACCGCCGCTGTTCCTCCTTCGTTATGGCGTCCCGCAATTTTTCCCGGGCCGTATTTAATACCGGATTTAAGCTGGCTTCGTATAACTTAATTAGATTTTTACCTTTTAAATATTTCGCCCAGCTTATTTCCTTAACTTACGTCGATTCGGCGTCGACGCCGCCGGGGCCGTCCGCCGTCCGCCGCCGTTCCTTCTTTTCCGCTGCCAAATTATCGTCGTACGTCGTTAATATCAGCCTTTACTTATTATCGCCGCCGCCGCTACCGCCGCCCGTACCCGCCGTTCCTTCCCTTTTTGCGCCTATTTTTGCCGCCGGCTTTTCCTTACTTTCGCTTAATTATCGCCCCCGCTTAACTTCGAACCAGCCGCTTACCGTACGGCTGCGGAAAAACCTTTGGTAACGTACGCCCGTACGTTATAGTAAGCCTTTGTTCGTCGCCACCGCTGCCGCCGCCGCCGTCGCCCCCCTTATCCGTTCCCGTCCTTTACCGCGCGGGTTTATCCAACCGTATTCCGTACGGTAATGCCTTTTTATTTAACGGTCCGCCCGGTAGACGTACGGGTACCGCTGACACGCTAACCCATCCATTTCGGGCGCCCGGAGGTACGGGTTAATTACGGCCTCCGGATCCGGAAACCGTAGCTCCTGCAGCTATGCCTGGGCCAGGAATACGCCCGGTACGCGCCGGACCCTGTCGCCGATACCGCGTCTTTCTGGCGCGCATTTTCGTACGTATTCGGCCGTATTTAAGTGGGCTTCGACCTTGTCGCCGACGCAGCCAAAACGGCATTTCGTACATACGATGATATTATACGCCGGCAAAAAGACGAATAGCTTTATATCATACGATATAATATTTTTAATTTTATAAAATAATAATAAAAAAATATAATAAAATAAAAAACGTATAAATTTTGCTATATAATTATATACGCGTACGCATACGCGTCCTTATAATTCTTAACATACCTTTTTTTTCCCCCCCCTTTTTTTCTTTTTAATATAATAATTTATTTCCGTATATACCGCGGACGGTTTTTGTACCCCGTTAACACCCTTAGCGCCGGTTGCCGTTCCCGTTATTTAGGCCTATTTTCCTATTTCCTTTTTTTATTAATCCTACTCCCGAACTTACCTTCGCCCGGCGGAAAGTCGACCTTCGAAACGTCGTACGGGTTCCGAACCGGCGCTATCGTAATCGCCGCGTCACGTTCCCCATATACCCGATTTGAACGGCGCGATTATCGGTCGGGAACCAAATGAAGCCTACCCCCCTCGTCGAGAAATGGAAGTCTACCCCCCGGGGCCCGTACGCCGCCCGCCAAATCAAATGGAAGTCTATAAGACTTCGTTTGGGAATAGAGCCTAGGCCGCCATCCCTTATCTAGCTGCCGTTTATCCCCGGTTTCGCGGGTTAGTTTATTTATAAATTACGCGATAATAATTTTAAATCTTTTATATATATCGGTTAACGTACGGATATTGCCGGTACGCCAGCCCATCCTTTTCGGGCGGTTATAATAACGATATATTTACGTATTCGGGATTTGGAAACCGGAAATCCTTTAGCTACGTTTAATTTACGATAAGTTCCGGGATTTGCCGAACTTTTTCGGCAAGACTGTATCGTTTTTAACTAAACCTTTTTTTATGCCCGGCCGTTTTTAAATAAGTTTCGATTTTGTTAATTACGTAATTAAATCGGTATTTTATATAAATAATTACGCTATATAAAAGTGAATAAATAAACGGCCAAATCGAATTATTTATATTAAAGTTTTCCGTTATAATATATATCGTATTTAATTATAATATTATAACGTACGATAAAATAAAAGAATAAAATAAAAAAAATAAAATAAAACGGAAATAAAATAAAAATAAAATAACTTTAAATTAAGTTCGAACGCGTTCCGAACTTCCCGTTTCTTTATTTTATGCATTAAACCGCTTCCGATAACGGCCCTTATTCCTAATCCCGGCCTTTTAACGCTTAAACGTTCGCCCGACCCCTTATTAATTTTAACCTTTAATTATTTTAACCGCCGAAATACCTACCTTCCCGGTATCGCATTACCTTCAGATTCGGGCGTTACGTTTGCGTTGCTTTCTTTTTTATATACCCGATTCGAACGGCGTAATTATCGGCCGGGAAGCAAATTAACTTTACCTCCCGTTCTTTAAATTAACTCTACCCCCCGGTCGTCCGCGTACGGGCCCGCGCCGGGGCCGTGCGCAAATCAACTCTTTAAGAGTTAATTTAGGAATGACGCCTAGGGCCGTCCGCCGTCCGCCACCGTTCCTTCTCCTCCGTTACTAAATTATCGTCGTACGTCGTTAATATTAGCCTCTACCTATCATCGCCGCCGCCGCTACCGCCGCCCGTACCCGCCGTCCCCTCCCCTCCCGCGCCCGTTTCTGCTGCCGGCTTTCCCTCGCCTTCGCCTAATTACCGCCCCTATTCGACCTCGAACCAGCCGCTTACCGCGCGGCTGCGGAAAAACCTTTGGCAACGTACGCCCGTACGCCACGGCAAGCCTTCGTTCGTCGCTACCGCCGCCGCCGCCGCCGCCGCTTCCTTTACCCGTTTCCGTCCTTTACCGCGCGGGTTTACCCAGCCGTATTCCGTACGGTAGTACCTTTTTATCCAGCGGTCCGCCCGGCAGACGTACGGGCACCGCCGACACGCCAGCCCGTCCGTTTCGGGCGCCCGGAAATGCGGGTTAACCGCGGCTTCCGGATCCGGGAACCGCAGCTCCTGCAGCTGCGCCTAGGCCAGGAATACGCCCGGTACGCGCCGGACCCTGTCGCCGATACCGCGTCTTTCTGGCGCGCATTTTCGCACGTATTCGGCCGTATTTAAATGGGCTTCGACCTCGTCGCCGACGCAGCCGAAACGGCATTCCGTACATACGACGATATTGTACGCCAGCAAAAAGACGAATAGCTTTATATCGTACGATATAATATTTTTAACTTTATAAAGTAATAATAAAGAAATATAATAAAATAAAAAACGTACAGATTTCGTAATATACCTTTTTTTTCCCCCCCTTTCTTTTTTTTCTTTTTTAATATAATAATTTATTTCCGTATATGCCGCGGACGGTTCCTGCACCCCGCTAGCGCCTTTAACGCCGGTTGCCGTCCCCGCTATTTGGGCCCATTTTCCCATTTCCCTCCTTATTAATCTTACCCCCGAGCTTACCTTCGCCCGGCGGAAAGTCGACCTTCGAGGCGTCGTACGGGTTCCGGACCGGCGCCATCGTAATCGCCGCGTCGCGTTCCCCATATACCCGATTTGAACGGCGCGATTATCGGTCGGGAACCAAATGAAGCCTACCCCCCTTGTCGAGAAATGGAAGTCTACCCCCCGGGGCCCGTGCGCCGCCCGCCAAATCAAATAGAAGTTTATAAGACTTCGTTTAGAAATAGAGCCTAGGTTATTTATAAAGGTTAAACGGAAATTTAAATTATTAATTACTTTTAAACATACTTTATAACTATTTAATAAATCCATTACTTTTTTATCTTATAATCGCATCATCCATAATAGCATATAAGGTTTTTATTAGGATAACTTTTCCTTTCGGGCCAACTTGTTATTACCGTAATAATATTAATAATATCCTTTAAGGCGAAAACTTTCAAGTATTTATACTACCGTTAATCGCTACGGTCTTTTCCGGTCTGATTATGAAAATCGAATTCTTACTTATATATTCGCGTAAGCCAGATCTTAATATACCGTTTTCCTTCCATATATCTCAGGTAATAGGTACGCTTATATTAAATAGCATAAAGTTTCCCATATCGGTCCGGTTATCTAGGTAATAAGTTCTAATCTTAACCTTACTACTTTTAAATTTATACGTTAAGTTTTAATTATACGTACCGCTGTCGCCGTTTCTTCTAAGAACGGGAAAATAACTTATCCTCTGGAAGCTCCTTTCATCCGTCGTATTCTTTTAACTATTAGGCTACCGTAAGTCCTGTAATAAAGGGTCGTTATTTTTAGATAATTACTTAAGACAGCTTCTTTACCTTTTATAATCCCTATTATACTTCCTTAAGGGGATTATGGTTATTTATAATTTTAATTATGTTAATTAATCTATTATCGTTTCCTTAACTATTTCGCGAAGGTTACTAAAGAACTAATATCCAGGTATTCTCTCGTAACCTTTTTAATGCCTTGCATTAATAAGCCTTATATCCCATCTTGTAATAGTTAAAGCATTTGATACTACAAAGGTCGCGTTATTATACTACGCTTAATTTCATAAGTCCTGGTGCCGTTTTATAAGATATATTAATTCCTTGTAAAATGCTAATATTAAGGGGGTGCCTTAACTTGTTATTTTGTCGATCTTTGGAGTATCGAGTTTTTTAGGCGTACTGCTAATCGTCGATTTTAATTGCCATAGCGATATAATTCATTAATTTCTTAATGTATTTATCCTTTAATAGCTTCCTTTATACATCTTCCTTTAAGCCGTTAAAATATATAGCTATTAATACCTTTTGCCCTTAATTAATCTTCGAAGCTAGTTAAATAAAGGAATTACCGTATCCGGAAGCTAATCCTTTCTGCTTTAAATCCTTAATTTTCTTTTCGGCCTTAATCTTTTTATTTACCATTCCGAATACCTTTTTTAACTCCTCTTTAAATCTCTCGTAATTGCTATAAATATTCGTAATTTTCGCAGATCTTTATTAAGGAAGTTTGGTAACCCATTTACGAAAGGTAAGTTTAAACCACATAACCGCGTTTCCGGTTAACTGTCTTATAGCGAACTGAACTCGAAAGATAAGCGTTATAAGTTTGATAAAAAAGTATTCGAAGTAAGTACGGCATTCCGTAAGGAACTAGTATAACTTGGTAATAGCTCCGTCGAAAAATGTAAGCTTAATAAGCTTTAAAGCTTCTCCGGATTCCTTACTATAATTCATCTGCGCAAGTTATGCTAGTTAGACTGGCTGATCCGGTTAATCGCGTTGCTTTATATTAGCTTATCTTTTTAGCTTAATTTGCTAAACTTCCAATTAATTACGGGTCTCCTTAAGTGTATTGGTAAGCTCGATTTTGTTGTTAATAAGTTAAATAACCGCGTTAAGTAATTAATCGAATCGGCGTAAGTCTTCTTCTTGGGAAAGATTAGGTTAAGTTTTCTTATTATCGGAATTTATAAGGTTATTTTCGGGGATCTTAAAGGTTCCTTTAAGAACGGGTTATTTACTAGAAAATATCGTATTAAGGGTATTGCTTAAAATTTAACAATATTATTAAATAAGGGCTTGTAACGTATAACGGCTAAAAGGTTTAACCAACTATTAAACTTACTCGCACGATTTATGTTCGTAATAGTTACCTTTTCTTTTATATTTCATCCGTGCGTTTAAAGCTGTTAATGCTTAAGCGTATATTACATTTAATTTTTTAACTTTTAGCGCCTTTGGCTACTTTGCCATTAACTGAGCTAAAAATACCAAGGCTAAAATTTCGCGATCGTTGGCAACTACCGGCAATCGACGGAGATGGAAGCCTTTACCATATTACAGCAATTAATTAGGGTTCCTAACGATATAGCTTAGTATATTTAACAGCCTAAGCCATTTACCCCCTTAAACTTTATATAGTTATAACGGAATAAAAGGGAGAAATTTGCTAATATTTAGGTTTTTCCGGTAATAAACCTTATTAACGGAAAGGCCGCTAATTAACCTTAACCCGATATTGCGACTTTAACAATTACCTTCCGACTTAACGAAATGAAACGATAAATCCAGGTTAAGAAACAAGTTATTAAGGACTTAATTGTAACGAACCTGTTATACATCTACCTGGAAGTATGAGCAGTATCCGAAATAGGGTCTTAATTTGCAGGTAATAATAGGGCGAGGAATGATTTATTAGGGGTTTATTCGTTAAAGAGATTTAAAGACTTTTCCCTTAATTAAAGAACGGTGCAATTGCCTTCAGTTAAGAGCTTAAATTGATAGCTAAGGAACGGAACTAAGTAGGTGTTATCTATAAGGGGAACTTGGTTTATATATATATATCCTTTTCATCTTCTTAAGGTCCCTGGAGCTTTTCTGTATGGTCCCCTAGGGGTCTCTGGATGGTCTCTGTCAACGCGACAGAGATCATTTTGTAGGGCCGAGGTTTACCCGTTGGGGTCACCTTCCTAGGGTCTCATTTCTGGTCTGGGAGTCTTTCCTATTTCGTAACATTAATTAAATGCTTGGATTCGTTCGTTGGAGATTATAAAGATAATTACTGAACGGATTATAGGGCAAAAATAAGATTTTTTGTCGAAATGTTCGTTGGCCATTTTAATACAGCGGTTTTCTCGATTTTTAACGGAACGTTTTACGCCCTTATACGGTTGTTAAGCTTGCAGTTAATTAATTCGGAAACGAAAAATAAATAATTCTTTTAAGTTATTATAACCAAATCGGGGTATAATTTTAACCTAAATGGCGGTACAAAAATCGCCAAATCGATTACCAAAATTAACTTTACCGTATTTTGATTTTTTAATAAGGAAAATAATAAAATCCTAATCCGTTTAAGCGAAAAGCGGCGGGCTTATAAAAAGGAACCTTTTACGTTAAGGACGGCTATATATAAAAAATTCGAAAACTTAAAGCTATAATTACCGGATATTCCGAATATTACGGTTACGAATGCGGGTTAATTTATTAAATTAATTACTAAATAAGTCCGTGATATGCCTTTCGAATTAGACGTAAAATAACGCCTAAATAAAATTACAAACGTCGATAATATTTAAATATCGGAATAACAATATACTTAGGCGGTACCGAACGTATCGCATATTTTTCCGGATTATATCAACCCGGGATGCGTTATTAATACATAGGACGTTATTTATGATAAAGTTTACGTATAAATTAAATATCGGCCCATAAGCTGCAAACCGTCGAGGTACGGGTTTAACCCTGTAATTAGCCACGGAACTTAAATAATTTTTTTTAACGTTAATTAAATTCTTTAAGCTTTTTAATATTAGCGGGTAATTTAAATTAATAACTAAGAAACCGGTAACCGAATTATATAACTTATAATATTAAAGGTATTACATTAAAGGACGGTATTAACGGATTGCGCGGTATAATAACTATGGAAACAAGTTGAACCAGTATCCGGAAGGCGAATATAACCGGCCCCTTAAATGTACGAACTGCTGGGGTCTTTTCCAGGTAAGATACGAAAATTACGCGGCCGCCTTTAAACGAATTAAAAAATAGCTAGTACGGTTAACGAAAAACGAGCTAAAGAACGTCCGGAAGGCGGAAGCCAAAAAATATAAGGAAAAAAACATTTTACCAAAATAGGGATAAGTTACGGAAAACGGGGAACCACCTTAACCTACGGCAAAGGAACCCGATAGGCCGTAACCGAGCTAGGCAGCTAGCGGCAGAAAAAGAACCTATAACGGAACGACTTTTATAAGGTCCAGGCTTACTTATATACCTTTAAAAACATGCAACCCCGGATTAAGGCCGATTACGGCGTTAAAATTAACGGATACCGAAGGTAATAATAACGTCAAAATATTTATTAAAGTAATTACTGAAAATCGTTTATCCCGCCTTAAGGTACGAAATACCGCGATTGCTAATATTAATTAACGTAATTTACATTTACGCCTAGCCGTAAAAGCTAAGGTAACGAATACCTAAATAACCCCCCCCGTATGATAGCGGAAAATAAACGGAAATAAGGGCGCCGGCGGCGCCGTACGGATAAAGGCGAATTACCGAAATTACGTAACCTATACGTAGCTTAATATAATATTTATAATACCTTAACATTATATATTACCTTATTAAAGTTATGTTAGGTTTAAGGTATATATATAATCCAAGTTAAAAAACCCTAGGTAAAAGAAAATACGAAAACATAAAACCATCCGGGATTTAGTTTTTACGTATTAATAGATAGCTGGACGAACGAAGAAAAAAAGCCCCGGGTTATGATTTACGTTAAAAAAGGACGCCACCTGATAATACAGCAACGACAACCGGTTTACTTTCGAAATTTGTTATAAATAAACGTTAATAAGTATCTTATATTAAATACGTACCGAAAGCCCCGTACGGACGTAACGGTTAATTACGTTACCAACCTGGCACCGCCGGATAACTACCTGGTAAAAGGTAATTAAAATATATAGCATTCGTATTTCGAATTAGGGGTCGACAAAGGAATAAGGGGAAAGATATCGTATAATGGCTTATTACTAGCGGGATGGTTTATATAGGTATACCCGGTAAGCCTACGCATAAAGTAAGGTACGTACTGGATTTCGTTTTTTTTAATATCTTTTTTGCGGAGATTTCCGCATGCGATAACCTTAATTCCGGATCGGATTATTTTACGCTTTTAATAATCATTCCGGGTAAAGGCAAAACAGAATAAAAATATTACCGATTACGGGTATCGGAGCTGAACTTAAATAAGTTCGCAGATCTGGTCGTAACGGGCGTAACCTTCTTGTCGGAAACGGGCCCGGTAACCTTACCGGAAGAACTGGATTTCCGGGTAAAAATTATTATTTCGGTTTTCCAGTTAACGACAAAAGTAATAGGCAAACCGGTAATAAACCGAAGATACCCGGCGTTATGGTGGACGTAAGATTGCTAAAACGCTTACCGTACCTATAAAAATTTAGAAACATATAAACAATTTACGAATTAAGGTAACTTGGATCGAAATTATACGGACGAATATCGGTAATTCTTATCGGTTATCTATAAAGCCAAAAAGAAATTATTAACGGAAAGTTACTAGGATGGCCTTTACGAACGACAAACTTTATAAAATTATTAACTGGTATAAATTTAAATCTAGGCTAAAATCCTTACCGTTACGGGTAAGAAATAAGATAATAAAAAATACGTTTAGTAAAAATAAGGTTTTACGTACGGAAATCCTGGAACGATTTTTAGTAAATAACGACCTAAATTACGACCTTTTAAAAAACATAAACTAACAAAGCAGCCAATTACCTTAAGATATTACGGTAACATTTAAAAAAACCGAAGCTTATATTATAAAGATATCGAATACCTTATCCGGGATAAACGGCGCTACGGTTAGGCTTTTAAAGGTTGGCTAAAAATCGGTTAAATAGTACGTTAAGGACGTCTTTAAATATACGTTACGACTTATATATTTCCCGGCCGCCTGGCGGAACGCTAAAGTATCGATAATACCTAAGGTAAGGAAAAGGAATAAAAAGTCGACGAAATCTTAGCGGCCTATAACCTTATTTTCTTGCCTCGGTAAAAAGCCAGAAAGGGTAATAGCAAAACGGCTAGCGTAAATCGCCCTAACGAATAATATCCTTAGTCCATAATACGGTAAGGCGTTACTTAAGCGATTAACGATAAATTTGGTAACGTTTTTTGTATACGACACGGAACAGCTATTCGTAACCAAACGAAAGGTTTCCATGGTTACGATGGACGTATAAAAAGCGTTCGATGCCTTGTTACAAAAACGCTTACTGGAAAAAATAAGACGCTAAGGTTGGCCGTTACCGGTGTTCCGTTTTACGGAATTCTTCCTATCGGATAAGAAAGTCCGGGTACGGCTCGAATCCAAAACGACGGGCTATAACCGCGTCCGATACGGTATACCTTAAGGTTCCCCACTTTCCCCGGTACTATATATGTTATATTTCGCAAAGCTCCTGCAATAGGACCGGACCTTAAGATTCGGTTATACGGACGACCTATATTTATACAGAACGTTTAAAACATTTAACAAAAACATATAACTTTTAGCTCGGGACGTATAGCAGGTATTATAATAAGGTAAAAAAAAACCGAATCTATTTCGCCTTAAAAAAGTGGGAGCTATTATATATTACCAGAATGCGGGAAGAATAAAACCCGTAGGTAGTAATCGACGACAACCTTATAATTTACCTGGTAAAAAAACCGGAAAATAATAATAAGGCGCTAGCATTTAGGTAGCTGAGGGTATAATTCGATAAAAAGTTAACATTTAAATGATACGTTTTAAAGAAAACAGGTGAAGTAATATAGCTTGCTTAATATATACGGTACCTAACAAATACGAAATACGGGCCCTCGGCATCCGGATTACGGAAAGCTATGGTTACGTATATTATTCCTACGGTATTATACGGCGTAAAAGCGTAATACGAAGGACGTATTAAGTAAATAAGAAAAAATAAGGTTAACATTAAAATAGGTTGGCATGTAGGAAAGATCCAACGGGCTTTTACCCTAACTACCAAAACTACCCTGCCAGTATGGAAAACAATACTTACGGACGTCCTATATCGTGATTCGGAATTACTAACGGCATAAATAGCCCTGGACCTCGCATTATAAAAATTTGCGTATAAGTTCCGAACTATCGATAAAAATTACCCCCTAACCCAAAGAACCGAATTAGTTAAAACCATTAAAGGATACGGGGCAGGGGGTTTGCAAAATCCCAAAACCAAAATGCAAGTAACGGCAAGGATGCTACCACCCGTATAACGACCTATCCTAATCCCTCCCAGGTACCCACCTGGTTCGAAAAAGGACCCCACATAAGAACTTACCAAAAAGGAAGCTACGGCAGCTTTCGAGACCTAATATACGGCCTTACTATCGAAGGACGTTATCGTCTTTTCGGACGGCTCGTAGAATAAAACGGAAGTCGGCTACGGCTTTACGGTTTACCAAAATAAACAACTTCTCGGTACAAGATGCAAACGCTTAAACCTTTACTTTATTATTTTCGATACGGAAGTAATAAAAGCTTAGAAGAGATTAAAATACGTTATTATGGGACTACCGGAAATTAACCGGAAGCGAATATGGGTTTACCTAAATAATACGGAAGCGATTTGGGGGATTAAGGCGAATACCATTATATCCTTCCAATAAGTATACCTAAAATTCCACGCAGCGGCGGATACGCATAACGTCGGGATACGCTAAAATCCGGGACATTACGGCGTAAAAGAAAACAAGCTAACGGATAAGCTAATAAAGGCGGGTTTAAAGCTAAAAACCGTTAACAACGACTATACAGTTACAACCTACGAGATCAAATCCAAGGTAACGTTACGAAATAAAGCGCAACAAAAGACGTAATAAAAAGCAGCTTTTATTAAACTTTTATAACGCTATAAGGCTTAGAAACTAAAATATTATTTACGTTATCCTAATAAACTGGAACATTTAACGAAGCCGGCCTTTCACCACTATCTGGCGCTTCGTATAAGGCATAAAAACTTTACCTAATACTACCGGAAATTCAAGCACGACGACGCCGAATTACATTATACTTATGGTTAACTTAAAACATCCAAACACCTGGTTCATTACAAGAAAGCGAACGCCTTTTTCGAAAATTGGCTATTAAAGCCGAAAACGCATTCATAAAAACCTAAGGATAAGGCTCTTTATTTAAGGAAGCTTATAAACAACCTAATCGCCTTTAAGGATTACATCGGGGTTACGGGGTTCTACGGGAACATTTATACGTAAAAAGACCGAAACGGGGTTACATTAAAGCCGTTACCGGATATCGCTCCAAACGGAACGATTATCTTATAGCGGCAAAGGTTACCTAAAGCCCTGGCGATTTTCTTTAAATTAAATATAAGGAATTCGGCAAATACTTTTAGGCGTTTTTAAGGGAATTAAAAGGGGCGGGAAAAAAGGATAATTTTATACTTACTAATACGTCTAGGCGCGTAATACATAGCAAACAGCCAATTAACATATTTAGTTATTACAACTATAATTTAAGCTTTGGCTTCCGAAAACTCCCGTTAAAGGAAGGGGGAAAACGCTAGGTACTGCCCTCGCACAAAGAAGGGAAGATACAGCTTGATACGCTGGAAACGGCGACGCGTCTACGGACAAGAACTACTAAATAGGTTTGCACTTATAGATAAGTTAGTTAAAGATAGCTTCACCTAGCTTAGTACGCCCTATATGCCCTAAGGGAGGCTCTGGGATAGCCGCTATGCGGCTTAACCCCCCGCCGTTAAATACTATAAAAAAAAAGATATTAGTAATAGTATCGTAGGAAACTAAGCAATAATACGTTCAATAGTTACGTCTGGTAATAGCAGATTTTTAAAGGTAATCTGGGTAACCAAGTTGTATTATAAGCCGGTATTATCTAAACTATAGGAGAGGTAATAAGCGTATATATCTTTTCTGTCAATCCAAGGTGATCTACATTAATCCTTTTTGATTACCATCGTTCGTTGTAATCAATAGTAATCCTTTAGCCTTAATCAGTCCTAATCACTGGATCCACCGTAATCAGAAGTCACGTGACCCATTCTTCCAGAGCTTGTCTTCCTGCAGTCTCCGACCGTTTGGAGAGGCCAAGCCTTGCTAGGTCATAACAGGCGGCTATTCGACGGTTTGGACGCCGCGGCCTTCGGCGTGCTGATACCGCGGTTCGACGCCGTCCACGACGAGAAGGCCAACGAGATGTATAGCTACAGCTTTTTACGGTATCCGTAAAACCGGGAATGGGTATTAAGGTACGAGGTGTTTTTCGCGGAGGCGTTCAGCCGGGACGAAAATCGGCGGGGGGCGTAATGGTCGGGCGGCCGTTTTATATAACGGAAGCTATAAAAATATTAGAATACGATCCGATAATTTTAAAATAGCCTGCTGCTGGTAATTTACCTAATAACGGGATAGCTAACGCGAAAGACGAAAATTTTACCGTTTTGCGTAAAGAATACGAAAAAGAACAACTTACGTAACGTTTTTGTTATAAACGGCCTGGTAGGCATACGGACGATTTTATCCAAAAGGTAGTGGAAATTAATTAAAAAGTATCCGGTATGGCGGTCTTTTTCCGTCCGGCTATCGGAAATATTAATACGGTTCGTCGTCGGTCCGTTTAGGTAATGTGTGACGGCTAAGGGGTTTAACCAACTATTAAACCTAGTCGTACGGTTTATGTTGGCAGTAGTGTCGTAGGAAACTAAGTAATGATACGTTTAATAGTCACGTCTGGTAATAGCAGATTGTCAAAGGTAATCTGGGTAATTAAGTTGTATTATAAGCTGGTGATTTATTTAAGTTATGGTAAGAGCGAGTATATATATTCTCATCTTAGCTTAAGGTGCTTAAACGGCTTAAATTTCTTTGTTAGTTAAGTTCCCTTAAATCTTTTTAAGCCCTCGTAACTTGATCGGCTTAAGGCCCTTAAATTAATGGGGTCCGTTAAGTCCTTTAAGCTAATTACGTGACGTTTAAGCCTAGATCGGAGCTGAAGTTTTAAAGGTCCGACTGTATATGTTGCAGCCAAGACCGTTAGGTTATAACACGATTTCTCCCCTCCAGGATCTTTACCCTTAAAGATTAATTTGTTTGTCTGTCGATTTTGGTAAGTAACCTTTCTTTCTTTATATTCATTATGTCGGGTCGTATTGAAAAACGTCGTTCTTATTAACGTACTAACGCTCTGGTTCTTTCAGAACGTATTGGACGTTTTAGTTTTACCATGTCGTCGAAGTTTTCTTATTTTCGTTGCAGATCTAAGAACAAGGCTTGCAAGGCGCATTACAGTTCCGGGAAATGTGCTCGTTGTACCGAATACGGAAGCTCTTATGATTTGTTTGGTTCTTCGGAACTTGAACATAGCAAGCTTGTCGCGGAAGAAGATCGATTAGAATTGGCGGAGCGCATGGCTAAAAAGAAGTTGCTCAAACTGCAGTAACATTTATCCGAATTGTTTGGTCGTTTAGTTCGTTTGCGCAAACAAAAAAAGCTTTTCCGCTCCCGCGGCGTCGAGATGCTTCGTCGTAGAGTTTAGGGTGCGGAGGTTATGGAGGAGTTTAAACGTTTAAAAAAGGAGCAAGAACAATTAAAGGCGGCGGTCGCTACGGCCGCGTCGGGCCAGGTCGCAGATCCGGTCGACTGATCTGAACCTATTGATTAGTCGACTGCTAACTGGGGTGCATCTATCATTGCTGGTGAAAGCTCCTTAATAGGCGCTGGGCGTTCATAAGGTTCTTAGCGGGTTCCCAGGTGTTTTCGGAATCTGGGTAGTTCTTTTATTTGATTAGGTACTCGGTAAGTCCGTTTTTTTTTCGTATATCTAGGATTTTCTCTGCTTCGTATATTGGTATATCTTCTTTTGCTTCTTTTTCGTATCCCGTATTAACCTTGATAGTATCCGCTGTTAATTCGAATAAGGAAACATAAAAGATTGGATAAAGTTTGACTTTAGGGGGTAGTTCTAATTGGTAATTATTTTCTAAGATTTTTTTGATGATTTTATATGGGCCGATATACTTGAAGTCGAGTTTTTTGTTAGGTCGTTTGGTTTGAATGTTTTTGGTGGCTAGGTAAACCATCTCTTTCTCCCGGAAGGTTAATCCCTTTAACCTTTTCTGGTTATAGTATTTCCTTATTTGATTACGTACGAATTCAAGTTCTGTTTTCATTTCTGCGTATAGTTGCTTGAGTTGTTTTAATATAAGGATTGCTTTAACGTTGACAGGGCCTTCGCGTATGTTTCTGTAAACTTTTGGTATAAAACCAAAGTTAGCGTTTGCTGGAGTTGTCTTAGTGCTTTCGTGGTAGCTGGTATTGTAAGCCAGCTGTGCGATAGGTAGCTTCTGGACCCAATCGTTCTGTTCGTAATTGATGTAGTATCGTAGGTAGGTCTCCAGTGTTTGGTTGGTCCTTTCTATCTGTCCGTCCGTTTGGGGTCTGAATACGCTAAACAGTTTGTGGTTTAGGTTTAGTTGCGCCATAAATCTTTGCCAGAATTTCGAAATAAATATCGTTCCTTTATCTGAAACAATTTCCGTTAATAATTCGTATACTCCTAAGATGTGTTTTAAAAAGATGTATGCTAATTATTCTGCGTTTGTATCTTTATTATATGGTAGGAAATAAGAAAATTTAGTGAATCGGTTAACGATTACGAAAATGCTGTCGTAATATATGCCTGTAGCTAGGTCTTTTAAAAGTGGAAGTTTGGTAATAAAGTCGAAAGTAACTAAATCCTATGGTTGCTTTACGACTGGTAATAGTTATAGTTCTCCGTATGGCTTATGTTATCGGGCTTTTGCCTTGTTGCAGATATGGCATTATTATCGTATTTTTTTTATTACTAATTTCATTCTAGGGAAGTAATAGGTGCGTTATAGTCGTTTTAAGGTTTTGTGGATCCCTGGGTATCCATATAGCTGATGTTCGTATATGTCTCTTACTAGTATTTCCTGGTATTTTTCTGGGACTTGTATTTTTTCCGTTTTCTAATCCTTAGGTAGGTTGTCGTTATATTCCTGGATCTTCTGGTATAAATCGGAGGGCATTACCCTGATTGTCGCTATCTGTTGTGGTCGTAGGTATCCTTCTGTAATGGTATCAAAGATCTGATAATTAACCTTAATTACTTTCTCTTCAAGGTTTAGTTTTCGATTAAATACGTTTGCTTTGCCGTTTTTTGATCTTTTTTAGTGGATAATAATGAAGTCGTATTCTGATAGTTCTTCGGCGTAGCGTAATTATCGTCTTGTAAGTTCTTTGGTGGTGGTAAAGCGGGTAAGGTTTTTGTGGTCGGTATATACCTTAACCTGGTAAAGGTTTCCCTTAAGGTAATGTCTGAATTTTCGAAAGGCTTTAACGATAGCCATAAATTCTTTGTCGGGAATGGCGTAATTTAATTTTGCTCCTTTTAATTTGTAAGAGTAAAAGGCGATAAGGTATAAATGGCCTTAATTATCGCGGTATCCTGCTATTACGCCTAAAGCGTAATCCGAAGCGTCGGTTTCAAGCTTAATTAGGTAATTTGGGTTATATATGATCAATACTGGCTCGCTGGTGATCGCATCTTTAATCTTTTAAAAAGTTGTTTCCGTTTTTAATATTTAAAAAAATTTGTTTTCTTTTTTTGTTAAGTTGGATAATGGTATAATTATTTTGCTAAAGTTTCGAATAAACTTTCTGTAATAATTAGCAAATCCGAAGAAGGCTTGTACTTCTTTAATTATAATAAGTATCTCTTATTCCTGTACTGCAGCGATCTTTTTGGGGTCCATCTTGATGCATCCTGGGGTGATGATATGTTTTAGAAATTCCACTTTTTGTATATGGAACTGGCTTTTCTTATTGTTAACTAGAAGGTTGGCGTTTTATAGGGCTTGAAGAACTGTATAAACGTATTTTATATGTTCCTTTTTGTTTTTCGAGTCAATGAGAATGTCGTCGAGGTAACAAATAACGAAAATGTTTAAGTATTCCCTAAGTACGTAGTTAACCATCCGTTAAAAAGTTATTGGTACGTTCGTAAGTCCGAAAGGCATAACGAGGTATTCGAAAAGTTCGTACTTCGTTTTAAAGGTTATTTTCCATTCGTATCCTGGCTTAATATAAATCTAATTATATCTTTCTCTGAGGTTTAAGCTTATAAATTAATTAGTTCCGTAAAAGCGATCTTTTATCTCGTTAATTAAAGGTAACGGTGTTTTCTTCTTAACCGTAATGTCGTTTAATTGTTTATAGTCGATAACTAGGCGTAGTTTCCCGTTTTTCCTTGGTATAAAGAATATAGGATATCCGGCTGATGAATTAGAACGTCGTATGTAACCTTTTCGAAGCTTGTTTTTAAGGTATTTACGTAATGCCTGTAATTCCGTTTCGTTAAGGTTATAAATCGGATAAAATTTAGTTAATGTCCCGTTTTTAAGAATTATCTTATGGTCTTATTCGTTATGTTCTAGTAGTTTCGTCTTAAGTTCCTTACGGAATAATCGTTTATATCTATAATATTATAAAGGTACGTTAGCCATGGTTTCTGGCTTTAGGGGCTGATGCTGTAAGTGATCGTTTATCTTTCGCAATTTTGTTCTGATGGTAACGATAATGCGTCGTATTTTTCTGTGGTGCCCTTATTCTTTTTTACGTTTTGTTCCTATGGGTGGTGAGGTTTTTGTCGTATCCTTATATTTGCATTCGTCGTTATTTTCGATCGAGTGTTAAAATCTCTTCGTATGTTTTTTCTTTTTGTTAAATGGATATAAAGTGAACTTCATCTGGCTAGTTGTCCAATCGATTAAAGGGTTATACTGATATAACCATAATTTTCCGAGGATTATGTCGTAATTTCTTATTAAAACGATATCGAAGTCTGCTATCTGGTTTCGTCCATTAATAAAGATCTCGAGGTGATCAATCTTGCGGCTAATCCTTTCGTTATCGTAGGCGAATGCCTAACCTTTTGCGTTCTCGGCAATGTAAGGTTTTATCTTTTCCTTCCATGGTAATCGAAGTCGGTTAACCATATCTGGCGTAATATAATTACCTCCTGTTACTCCGTAATCCACAAATGCGGTAAACTAATATATCCTAATTCGTACTTACAGGGTAATAAGGTCGTTTTTAGCTCTTATCGTCGCGTTTAGAGCCTTTCTGGAAAGCTCCTACGGGCTTTTCTGGGTCTCACCATCCTGCGGCTTTCCTACAAATGGCGTTCGTCTTTTAACTCATTCTCTAACGCCTTAATGCGCTCTTAATTCTGTGCGTTAAAGGTCTTTAGTTACTTCAGCTGTCCTTCCTATCTTCGTAAAGTAATTTCGAATAAAAGGACCTACGTTTGGAAGTCTTCTCTGGTAATGTATTCTGGTTTGGGGGTTTCTTACCTCTCCTATCGTACTTAGAACTGGGCGTCGTACTACCTCATCTTTTCGTTCTTTTTCTTTATTTCGTATTTAATTTTTTGCTGCTCCTCCGGGTTATTCGTAAAGGTTAAACGGAAGTTTAAATTATTAATTACTTTTAAGGACGCCTTTATAACCGTTTGGTGGATCCATTCCTTCTTTGTCTTATGATCGTACCAACCGTAATGATACATAAAATCTTCGTTAAAGCAACTCTTTCCTTCGGGCCAGCTTGTTACGGCCGTAATGATATTGATAATATCTTTTAAGGCGAACGCTCTTAAGTATCTATACTATCGTTAATCCCTAAGGTCTTTTCTAATCTGATTATAGAAATCGAATCCCTGGTTATACATTCGCATAAGGCGTGTTTTAATATACTGTTTTCTTTCCATATATCTTAGGCAATGGGTACGTTTGTATTGGATGGCATGAAGTTTCCCATATCGGTCTGGTTATCCTGGTAGCAAGTTCTCATCCTATCCTTGGTACTTCTTAATCCAGACGTTAAGTTCCAACTGCTCGTACCGCTGTCGCCGTTTCTTCTGGGAACGGGAAAGTAGCTTATCCTCTAACAGCTCCTTCCACCCGTTATGTTCTTTTAGCCATTAGGCTACTATAAGTCCTGTAACAGGGGTTCGCTATTTTTAAATAGTTACTTAAGATAGCTCTTTTGCCTTCTGTAATCCTTATTATACTTCCTTGGGGGGATTATGGTTATCCCTAATCCTGATTATGTTAATTAATTTATTGTCATTTCCTTAATTGTTTCGAAAAGGTCCTTAGGGAACTAGTGTCCAGGTATTCTGTCGTAGCTTTTTGGGTACCTTGCATTAATAGGCCTTATATCCCATCTTGTTATAATTAAAGCATTTAATGGTACGCGGATCGCATTGCTGTACTGCGCCTAATTCCATAAGTCCTGGTGCCGTTCCATGGGACGTATTGGTTCCTCGTAGGGTGCTGGTATTAAAAGGGTGCCTTGGCTTATTATTTTGTCGGTCCTTGGAATGTCGAGTCCTTTAAGCGTACTGCTGATCGTCGATTTTGACTGCCATGGCGATGTAATCCACCAACTTCTCGGGGCGTTCGTCCTTAAATAATTCTCTTTATACCTCTTCTTTTAGGCCGTTAAAGAATGTGGCTATTAATGCTTCCTGTTCCCAATTAATCTTTAAAGCTAGTTAAACAAAGAAATTGCCGTATCCGGAGGCTAATCCTTTTTGTTTTAAATTCTTGATCTTCTTCTCGGCCTTAATCTTTTTATCCACCATTCCGAATACCTTTCTTAATTTTTCCTCGAATCTTTCGTAATCGTTATAAATGGCTATAATTTCTGCGGACCTTTATTGGGGAAGTTTGGTAACCTATTCGCGAAAGGTAAGTTTAAACCAAGTGGCCGCATTTCCGATTAACTATCTTATAGCGAATTGGACTTAAAAGGTAGGTATTATAAATCTGATAAGGAAATACTTAAAGTAGGCACGGCATTCTGTAAGGAATTATTGTAACTTGGTGGTAGTTCCGTCGAAAGGGGTAGGTTTGGTAAGTTTTAAAACCTTTCCGGATTCCTTACCGTAAGTCGTCTATGCAGGTTACGCTGGCTGGGCTAGCTAATCCGGTTAATCGGGCTGCTCCATACTTGCTTATCTTGCTAACTTGACTCTCTGGGCTTCCAGTTACTCGCGGATCTCCTTAAGGGTATTAATAAGCTCGATCTTATCGTTAGTAAGTTATGTAACCGCGTTAATTAACTAGTCGAATCTACGTAAAGCTTTTTCCTAAAAAAAACTAAGTCGAATCTCCTTATTATCGGAATCCATGGAGTTATCTTTAGATACCTAAAAAGTTTTCTTAAAGGCGGGTTGCTTGCTGGAAAACATGATATTAAAGGTATTGCTTAAAGTTTGATAACACTGCTAAACAAGAGCTTATAACGTATGACGGTTAAGGGGTTTAACCAACTATTAAACCTAGTCGTACGGTTTATGTTGGCAGTAATATCGTGGGAAACTAAGCAATAATACGTTCAATAATTACGTTTAGTAATAGCAGATTGTTAAAGGTAATCTAGGTAACCAAGTTATATTACAAGCTGGTAATCTATCTAAGTTATGGTAAGAGCGAATGTATATATTCTCATCTTGGCTTAAGGTGCTTAAGCGGCTTAAACCTTTTTGTTAGTTAAATTCCCTTAAGTCTCTTTAAGCCCTCGTGGCTCGATCGGCTCAAGGCCCTTGGACCAATGGGGTCCGTTAAGTCCTTTGAGCTAATCACGTGACGTCTGAACCTAGATCGGAGCTGAAGTCTTGAAGGTCCGACTGTGTGTGTTGCAGCCAAGACCGCTAGGTCATAACATACTGGTAATTATTAAAAAATACGGACGTAAACGGGTTAATAAATTCGTTCGTTTTTAACTTAAATAATTTGGAAAAAATAAACTTGAATAACGAAAATAAGCTAACGAAAAGGTTATATAAACATAATTAAGATTACCTAAAAAATGGGCTTAACGTATAATAATAACGGTACATAATTATCGGCTTTGCAAAAAGGTTTATAAACAGCTTAACGTTCGACTAAATATTACGTATAGGCGGGGTACCAGATTATTCGCGGAAGTTTACGGAAAAGGTGGACGAAAAAAAGGCCGACGCGGTAAGTTAGCAGGCATCCTATTTGCCGTATATCGGGTAAACGGTATACGTTCTATAATCCGATACGGGCGAAATGTTTAACGGCTTTTTTTACGCGTCCGTCCGGTAGTACGAGATGTGCGGCGTCGTCGACGGCGGGCCCGCCACGTAAGCGGACCGGGATAAGGTGGACCGGGAAAAGGCGGACGGTAACGAGTTAGGGACGTAGGCGGCGAGGATCGACGGCGGACGCCGGCAGCTAAATACGTAGACGTTTTAATTAATGTTAGGCCATAATAACGTATAATTCTGTAAATACCAAAAGGCGATCTTCGAAGCGTAAAAAAGATACGATAAAATATTATATATAACCAGGATAACGGGCGGGAAATCTATCATTTACGCGTTTCCGGCATTCGTTAATTCAAAAAGGTACGTTATCGTAATCTAGCTAACGCGGGCGTTATAACGGGATACGTTAAATTAATTAAATAAATTAAACGTTAATTACGCGTAGTAAAACGGCTAGGGTTATAATATTAATATTTTCGTTATCTTAATTACGTTAAAAATAATAACGAAAAAAGCGTATAAAGATTTCGTTAAAATTAAGCGGATACGGTAAACGTTTAATTACATAATATTAAACGAAACTTAAAAAGCTTTCGGTTACGATAATAAATTCCGGAAAAAGGTTAAGTTAGTATAATAACGGATAAACGAAATGTTTCCGAATTAGCTATATTTTATAGGATCGCTGGCGTTAACGTTAAAATAAAAGTTTTTTTAATAAGATGCGGCTTAACGGCGCGGGGGTTAAAGTCCTACGGACGCCGGCGATAAGGCCTAACTTTCGTTACGGCTTTTATAACGTAAACCCCGATTTATCGTAAAAAATAACGATTTTAAGGAAATACGAATTGATTTTACGGGCCGACGGGTAATATAATTTAATATTTACCATTAATAAGGCGGCGTACGACAAGATAAGTAATTACCTCGGCGGCCTATCAAAATAGAGGTACGGACTTATTAAAAAGGAATTCGAAAATAACGTTTTAGCTTAAAAGGAAAATAAAGGCTGGATATGTTATATTACGGCGTATAGCGTCGGCGTGAACCTAAGCGTCGAGCTCGTCGTTTGTATAAGGATGTTTTGCGGCGATTACGATGAGATAAGGATATTCACGATGCTGTAGAAGTTCGGGCGGGCCGGGCGGTCGGGCGCCCCGGTTACCGTATTATTAATAACGCGGTTCGAAAGCCTGGACGAACTGGGTAGGAAATATGCTGCGGCGCGTTGCTATAAAAAGATAATAAGCGGATGGGTTAACGGCAAGGCCCAAAAATGCGGTTTCGGCGATAATACCTACCTAACCTGCATGGGGAAGGGATACGACGGTTATGCGGAAAACGGGCTACGGTTAACCGGCTATTAAGTACGGGCGGCAGCGGAAAACCGTAACGTTATACGGAAAACGGGGGGTTAATATATAACCGCGTAGGATACGGGGCGGAAGGTTAAGGAAAAATACGCCGGTCGATTTATCGCCGAACCGAAATAAAAAAAACGCGTCCAACGTTAGCCTTACCGTTACGGCGCCGCTTTACGCCCAGGGACGGCCTTACGGCGAACGGGGCGGCGACGTAACTTACGTAATAAGGTACGGAAAAAAGCCCGGCTCGAAACCGGCACGTATACCGCCGCCCGGGATGTTAACGTTAAAAATAAAACGGCCCGCCGCGCCGAATACGCAGGACGGCTATTAAGCTAAACGTTTTAAAATACGAAAAAGCAAACGCGATTATAACGTAAATTTAACGCAAATTAGGAACGGAGGTATCGAAATTGCAAAAACGGCGAAAAGATTTAAAAAATTCGTAAACGACCAGACAAACGGGTATTATTATCCGAAATACTATTTACGAATCGCCGAATAAGGTTACGCGTACAAAATGTTAAAATATGGGTATATTTCGGCGGATATGGAATTAATAAAAAGAATTAGGAGGTTGGTATATCCCAAAAAAAGGAGGCGGAAGTTCGAACGGTATTTTGGCTGCTGGATTTACGGCCTGCCCTAAGGCTAGTACCGTAAAAGGTTCGGCTTCCGCGGTTAGGACGTTTTCGACCCTAACGTTAAATACAAGCATAACCTGTTATTCTGGGAGCTGATAACGGGCATCCGACTTTTCGCGCCCGAAAGCCTGGACAAGGCCGCGATACGCCTGGGAACCCCGTATAAGCTAAGCGAAAAAATCCGGAAGGATAAGTATTTAAATCGGACGAATAAGGACGGGAAAACGGAAATATAACTACGAAAGCGGGTTAGGTTATAAGGCGGCAAAAATAATATCGAAACGACGAACTTCCTTTATGCGGTAACGATAACGTTCGGCAGTTTCGGCCTTTTATTAACTTATACCGGAACTTAATTAAGGGGATTTATTAAAAAGGGTTAAATTTAAAACGGAACATTTTTAAAAAGTTTTTAAATAAGTTTTTTAATGTTTAATATTTAATATTATATATTTTAAAAATTTAAAGTTAATATAATTAAAAAAAGGCCGAATTTTACCGCTGTAATCGGCAAATTAATAAAAGGAAATTTTAACCTTGGATATTCTAAACGCTTTATTTTTTATTTTTTATTATTTATATACTTTTTTTCGTGCCGTTTTTACGTCCGTAAAAGAAATAAAATAAGGTAAATATAAAAAGGATAACGTTGGTATAAGGAAAGGTATAATACGCTTTATTAATTAGCTTAAAATGTGTTATAAATTAATATTACTAATTAGCGGAATGCTTATATATAAAAATAAATAATTATGTCGGCGCGGAAAAAAGGGAGGTTTTATTAATTAAGCCGAAGAAGAAAAAGGAGTTTTATAAAAAAAATTAAACGTTATTAATTAGCAAAGTAATTATATAAATATAATAATAGTTATGCGAAGTTACGGTAAAATAAAATAAAATATAAATTCCCGATATAAAATATATAAACTTGGTTTAATTATGAAAAAGGTACGTAACTTTGTTAATTAATATTTTAAAATAAGTTTAAATTACGGCGTTAATTAACCCGCTTTATTATATATAAATATAATTACTTACGTTATGATTTTACAAAACGTATGCAAGTATATTTTAAGGCGTCGTCGGGTATAGGTTATTTCCTTTTTTTTAATAATTACGTAACCGTTATCCTTTACGTATTACTAATAAATATTAAACGTTAATTAATAAAGAACCATCGAAATCCCGGTAAATAACTTTTACCTGTATTATGGTTTAGCTTTTAAAACGTATTAATTTATTAATTAATAAAGCATTTAATTAAATAGGTATTTTTGGTTGCCGAAATATATTAACTTATTAATCGGTAAAATATCCGGTTAATGCGATAAATAAAGCGGTTACTTATAAGGTTATATGCTACTAACGAAATATATGGAAGATAAGTACGTATAGTAAATGGGCGATTATCTAAAAGGCTTAAGATGGCATTTAAGCAACCGGCCGGTTCGGTAGTCCCCGGCATAGCCGCGGGAATTACGGTAACGGGTAACCGCAAGAATCTGGCCGGTACTAACGCGGGCGCTTTTAATACGAAACGTAGTGTCACGGCGCTGATCGTCTCTAAAGGCTGGGTAAGGTATTTTGTTATTGCACAAAGAAGAAAGAGAGAACTATCTAAAAGGCGTGGTGCGCCTGCAGCTATATAGCGTTATGGCTGCTTAGCTAAGCCGTAACGTTGGTACCGTAATAGTAGCTCCCCCTTCTTAAGGCAGTTGTCCTTAATTGCTTATAAAAGAAATTTTATACCGTAAATAATCCATTCCGGATTCGAAATATAGGTACCTTATAATGTGCTGGTTTGGTCCATAACGTAAGAAAGCTGGCGAGGTGTACGTATTACGTAAACGATATGGGGCCGTTACCCCGGTGCCGTAACGTTAGTGTGGGGTATAACGTTTATTTCGGAACGGAAATAATGATGTCGTTATACCGTTAGTGTTATTAACTTATAGAGGAATTTTGTTATTGCCTTTATCGCTTTTTAAAAAAATAAATATTAGGCTTTTTTAGGTTTTAACCTATTTTCTTTTCCTTTTTTTAAGGATGCCGTATTAACATTATAATAATACCGGAGCGCCCGTTTTACGTTTCTTTTTTCGTTGCTTTTTTGCCATTTTGTAAAACCGTTCTGTATTTTTTCCTCGTTTTTGTAACGATGCTTTTTCGACTTTATATTACCTATGCGACGTCCGTATGCGTTAAACGTTTTTATATGATCTGCTTTCGTAATGTTATTTTTAATTATAACCCGATAATTGGCGAGTTGCTTATATTCCGCTGCCGTTTTGTTATTGCCGCGACGGGTAAGTGTACGCTTTACGTTACGCGTTAAAAGGCCTGTTTGTTTATAGGTTATATACGTTGTTATGATATTTTCTTACTGCCGTAACGCGTTTGCTTTGTTAACGCCGCGTAATTTAGCCGGCGGAGGGTATGTAGGGTGATTCCCTGGACCTGGAGGTCTTGCTTAAATAGGTAATCTTTTATTTTGATATCGTCCGGGATGCCGATGGCAACCTTGACCTCGACGCCGACGGCGACGAGGTTTATAAGCACGATATTAATTTCCGAGTTAAAATTTATAATATGATGTTGCGTTTATGTACCGCTTTCGAGATGATCGAGAAGATTTATCGTTCCGGTTTCGAAACGACGGGCGCTAAAAAGAAGGTTAATTTTATCCCGTAGTTATAATTACGTCGTTAACGTTATTATTAAAGGAGCCGTACCAATTATCCCGTTTGGGTGGCTATTTCCCGTACTTTTATATAAGTGTACCATTTTCGTCTTATTGGAAATGCCGTAAGTATATTATTATTTACGGGTTTTGTAGTTGCGTCATTAACGTATCGTTATTAAAGCGACGTTAAGATTGCCGTTTAAAAGAAGGTAATCGAGTGCCGTTTGGTTCTTGGTAACGATGGTTATTAGCTATGGGCGTTAGTGAAGCGCATGTTCCGGGGTAAGGTGTTTACCGTAGTTACTTCCGCCTTGGGTTTTACTTAGGAGGCCGTCGATATGGCGACGTTCCCCCTGTGCCTCGATAACTTCTAGTTATCGCCAAGTTGTTGCTGTACCGGTTTTCCCTTTAAAGTTAGGCATTATTGTCGTTACGTGGTCGGTGTGCTGGCGTTTTGTTGTTTTGCCGCCTGTTTTGCGGTTCTGGTATTTGTGGTGTTTTGGTATTAGTTTTTGTGTTTGTAAATTCTTTTTTTTAATTTAGCATAATGTGTTTATTACCGAAATACCGCCGTGGCGTTAGCTTAATTAAATTTTCTTATTTTTATTTCGTCTATACCTTGCTGTTTATCTGTTAAAATTTTATGCTTAGGCCGCGGTTACGGCTATATTTCCGTATAAAAATTTGAACCAATCGGGCGGGCTGGGCTTGCTGGGGTTGCTTTTATGAAATTCCGTTATGTTCGAATCGTATTTTTTGAGGTTTTCGGCCGGCTTTTAGGTGGGCCGGTAAGGGTACGGTTATTTAACCTTATATTAAAGATTTCGTTTAGTATTTTTAAAGTTAAAAACTTTTTTAAAATACCGTTCGATTTTTTCCTAGTTTTCGTTATTTGTAACGATAACGCCTTTTACGCGTATATCCTATTTTGCGTTAATGTTTTTTTGTTCTGGTAGGCCTGGCTTATGACGTTAAATCAGGGAGGTATGGAAAATTAAGAATAACTTATAATACGTCGGTAATTATATAGCGACGGCGTGGGAGTATACTTTGGTAATAGCAAAAGGGTTTATTTACTTATTATTAAGTTTATCGTTAAGTTTACCTAACTTTATATAACGAATGTTAATTTATATGCGTTTTTTTTTGTTAAACGTACTGGCGTCGGAATAATATCGGTTAGCTTGTTTTATATAGCGGTTTTATGATTTCGTTATTAAAGCTTTAATTTGTTTAAGGACCCGTTTTAATTTGTCTGCGTAATATATCGCTTTATTAAATTCCTTTTATTACGTTGCCGTTTTAAAGGCGTCTAACGGACGTAACGGTTCCGTTTTTATAGTTAGATAAAAGCCGTAATTGGCGAAAAACGGCGAAACGTTAATAATTTCCGATACGTAGTTATTATTAACGAATTCGGTTAAAGGAAATTAATTTATTTAATTATTTTGATAAAAAAAGTAATAACTTTAAAAGTATTATTTTATTACCGCGTTAATTATTTCCGTTTGGCCGGCGGTTTGAAGGTAATACGCAATCGATTTACGAAACGTAACGCCTAGATGTCGATTTAATTCCTTTTAAAAGGTAGAAACGAATTACGTACCTTAGTTTGATATTATCGTGGCAGGTATGCCGTATAGGCGGTATACGTCAGAGATAAAGGCGTTGGCGAGAGTCTTCGCCGACATATCCGTTACGGGGGCGAAATGGCGCATTTTCGTAAAGCGGTTAACTATTATAAGAACGTATTTATAGGGATGTCCGAATCTTTCGTAAGGGGGGAGGGGGCTAACATAATCTACCGATACGTCGTTTTACGGGCGAAACGGTACCGGTAAAAGGTTAAGGAAACTTATAAGTAACGTTTTAAATACTTTAATACGGCGGCAAAGGTAATAGCCTTATACGAACGTAGCTATATTTCGGGATAAACGTAACTAGTAATAATTCTGCCGTAATAAGTTATAAGTTTTAAAACGCTTAAAATGACTTATAAGCGTTATGTTATAATTACGGTAAAATATTTAAAATTTAAGGGCGTTATCGTTAAAAACAAATAACTTATCCCGAACGTAAATACGTTTTTATACAGCTTTATAATCGGTTTTTGTAACCTTAAATGCCTTACGGATATCTTTTTTAAAACGTTTATAAGCCGGATTTACCAATACGGCTAGGATATTACTAGCCAATATAAACGATTTATAGGCGCCATCGATAAATACATTTATCGGCTAGTTAATATCTATAATATACGCTTTTAACGAAACCTTTTATCGATAGGGTAAAAATATCATTTTATATTGGTACGTTACCTTATCGTCGTTTGTACTATTACGATCCGCGGGTTATACGCCAGGTTAGCAAAAAAGGGCGTTAAGGACCGTAATTTTGATTTTTGGTTTATAAATTATTTAAAACCGGAAATCGTTAAGAAATTCGGATTAACGGATTTAGCGTTAATTTAAAAGCTTAATGGTAGTAAAATGCTAAAGGTTCTTATAATCGGTAATAACTTTTGCGGGTTTTTCGGTTTTTTAAAGTTCCGGGCGTTATTTTTTAAACGCCTTAATAATTGCTAGCAATTTTTTATCGTAGATTTCGTAATTGCATTTTGCAAAGTTGTATTTAGCTAAAAAAAAGGCGATTAGCCGTAATATGCCTTACGTATCGTATTACGAAAGGATTCTTTTTAGCGTTTAATTAAAGGTATTAATTTTTAGGACTATATAGCGCCGGGGGTCGTATTAAAATAATATTAAAGTTATAAAAACGGCGTTTTTTAGTTATTAAAACGTTATTTTTATGTTATCCGGAAATAAATTGGTTTATTTAACCTTGTTTATTAAGGCGGTAACGGGCCTGGTAATTAATGAAAAGTCTTTTATGAATCGACGGTAAAAATTTGCAAAATTAAGGAAACGTTATAATTTTCGAAATGATCAAGGTTATTTTTATTACTAAATAGTTTTTATTTTGTTAGGGTTTATAGTAATACCGTTAATGGAGATTATAAGGCCTAAATATTATATTTTAATAACGTTAAATTCGTATATATGAATATTTATCGTTAATTTTACCTTGGTAAGGTGACGTAATATTTTTCTGATATGGCCTTTATATTTTTTTTTTGTTTTTGTTATAAATTAAGACGTCGTTAAGGTAAATTATAATATATTTATTTAGCAGGTTGAATAAGGTATAATTAATATAATGTTAAAACGAGCTGGGAACGTCCGTTATGCCAAAATTCGTTCCGAAATATTTGAATAAGCCGAACCGAGTTATGAAAGTTGTTTTTTATTCGTCCTTTAGGGCGATACGTAGGTAGTTAAATACCGTAACGATGTTAAGCTTAATATATACGCGTACCGAATAAAGGGCGTTTAAGTTTTCGTGGATTAAAAAGATTAGGTAACGGTTTTTTACCGTAACGTTATTAAAGCCCCGGTAATTTACGTAAATACGTACGCTACCTTTTAACTTTTTAGCAAGTAAAATAGGGGTTGCTATAAAGGAGCTGCTAGGACGGATAAAGCCTTTTTTTAGGTGGTTGTCGATATACTTCCGTACTGCCAGTAATTTATATAGCGACATGGCCCGCGCCCGATTATATGGCGGCGTCTGGCCCGGAAGCAGCTCGATTTTATGGTCGAAAGGTTGATGGGGCGGTAGAACGTTAGCGTTGTTAGGTATAAACGCTTTCGTTAAGTCGTAGTATTCGGAAGGAAGTTTTTCCAAGATTTCGGTTATCGTTATAGGTGGTTTATTATTTAGGTATTTTTATATATCCTCTTTAGTTGCGTAATGTAATTAAGGCGCCTTAACGATCTAGTTATGGAAAGCCCGTAATCTGGGGGGTATAATATTTGGATTAAGGCTGTCGTTTTGGATAAGGATATTGCGGAGAACCGTGTTAGGTGCTAACGACGTTACTTTATTAATAGAAAACGGTTATAACGGAGAAAAGGCGATTTCGCGTAAAGTATCCGTAAGGGCGATAAATTTCGTTCAGGATATTAAATTTATTATAACGTTTTTTATACGGCAGAACGTTAGGAAGTTGGTAATGTAAAGGGAACGTATTTTAATCGGTATATCAATATCTTAAAAAGAAGAAGGTAAAATAATAGGGGTAAGGGGTATATTTGCTGGTATTAATTATAATAAGATTTCCGATATCGTTTCGTTATCGATACGTATAATACTTGTAGTTTAGTTAATTAATGGATTATGTTTACGAAGCTAAAGTAATCCGAAAATAATATCGGAACCGTTTAAAAGTTATTAATATAAGGTGATTTTTTCCGTAACGGAATTTATACGGAATTATAACGTATACGCGGAGGTAACGGCGTTAGTTACGGTACCGTCCGCCAGCCGGAGTTGACGAGGCCGGGGAATAGGGCAAAAGGGAAGGTTATTTTAATGCGTAAAGTTATTATTAATAAATCCTTTAAATAAATATTCGTAATCAATTATAAACCGCGCCGGTAACGTAATATTATCGGGGTGTTATAATTAAGACGAAAAGAAAAAGGATATATTTGGATTTATAAAATGTATATATAGGTCGGATTTATTATTATCTTAATAATTTGGTAAAAACCTTTAATTATAACTTATTTTAAAAGTTAATTTTTTGGGGTTAAAAGGGCGAGGTCGGCGGTTAGGGCAAATAAAAAAATAATACCCCTTCTTTTTATAATATATATAAAGGTTTAATCTGTGCTGGTGTTACCTTTTCTTTTTATTTAAAAATCCGCGGGGGCCGTTATTTTTAATAATTACGGCGTTTAGCTGTGTAGGTTCGGGTCCTGAAGCGTTATTAGGGGGTTATAGTATTAAAGCGTTATTATTAAAAGGTTTTTTTATATGCTTAAAGAAAGCCCGGTTTATTATATTGTTTAAAAGGTTTTTAAAAAGCTATATTTACGCTATATTATCCTCGGAATTAGGGCGCCGTATTTGCGGAACGAATGCTTTTTGGAGCGCCCCGTTAACCTTTTGCTGTAATAAGATAATACGTAGGGCTGGCGGCTGTCGGTTTTGGTCGGCTAGGTATATAAAGTTGTTGATGAAATCGGCAAACGATATAAGACTTTATTTTAAGCCTTGGAAGTCTTTATGGGTTTATGCCAGTACGTCGATAGTAATGTAAACTTGGTTTAGGAATAGTAGTATATCGTTTACGTCCCGTTATCCGTACGATTATGTTTCGGGGTTTAGGGGTTATGCCGTTATTTTATTAATTTTTTTACGTACGCGCGAATAGGCGTTATTTTAAAGGCGTTAGGTGGTGTATATGATGTGGTTTCCAGGCGTTGGGTAGGCGTACCGATTAATAGCAAGTTTTAGGTGTATTAAGGAACGTTAGTTAGTATACTTTTCTTGGCGGACCATTAAGTTTTTAACGTTCCTTTTGTATACCGGTGGCTTTAAACCGCGTAAACGTTAACTTTTTGCCATACCGGAAAGGGGTTGGTTTGCCGGTAGGGCATAATTTCGATGGGGTTGTTACGGAACCGTTAAGGGTTGGGTTGTAGAAAACTACGGGTCCGGTTGCGGGCTTCCGGCGTTATAACGGCGTTATTTAGGTTTATCGGAATTAATTTTCGATAGTTTTATTAAGGCGTTAGCAGGTGGTGCTGGTATAGCATAAAGGAATGGGCCTTATTAGGACATTTATTTCGCGATTGTTAAACGTTTACGTAATTGCATATTTTTGAGGGGGATTTAATTTACGCGTTATAATAATTATTTTACGGTAGTTAGTTATTTATGGAGTTAATGATTTTTGTGTAGGGATTATTCCGTTTATTGTAACGATTATTCCGTAGTTACGAGACGTTATTATACCGCATTTTATTCGTAATTTAAACGTTTGTGGTTATTTTCGAATATTACGAAAATATTTTTAAAGATTTTTTAAGGTTGTTCGTTAACCTTAAAAAGTTAATTAAGGGGTATAAAATCGTGTATAAGGTAAGCCGTAACGGCAGCCAGGAGAGGAAATCCGTGGAAAGGTTTTTGGGAATTCGTAGGTCGCGGGGGTGGGGCCTTGCCGTTACTTTGCGCCTGTTTAGGAGTTGGAGTGTTGGCATTTGTGGTGCCTTTTGGGGTCGGGATATCAGGTGAAGTTATGGCGAGGTTCCGACGTATTAGTGACGGACCTGGGGTTTTCCGAGGTTTAGGTTAAGGCGTAATGATGGTGAGCTATTATAAAAGTTTGTTTTTAAAGGTGTAATAAATTGTTACGGCGTTAATCGTTTTTAAAGGTTAGGTAAGGTATTTTGTTATTATACGAAGAAGAAAGAGAGAACTATCTAAGAGGCGTGGTGCGCCTGTAGCTATATAGCGTTATAGCTGCTTAGCTAAGCCGTAACGTTGGTACCGTAACACGTAGGACGTTTTACGTATACGAATAGGACCTTTACCGGACGGAGATTTCGCCCGTATTCTTTAACGCTACGAAAGGCCGATACGGATTTTTAAACTACTTTTACCGTTCCGAATTCGAAAAGGATAACCACGGTAATAAAAAAACAGTTTTCCGAACGTTAAAATATTACGTATAATTTCGTAAGGTTAATTTATTTAGGGATAGAAAAACCGCGGAAAGGATATTAATTCTTAAAAACCCGGATAAAACGCGTTTATTTAAGCGCGATATAAAAATTACAAAACGAATATTTAAAAAAGAAATAAAAAGATATTATCCGATAAAATAACATTTTAAAGTTTATGTACGGGCGGGTGAAGGGAATACGTAATATATTACTAAATACCGGGAAAGGGGAACTTATAACCGCAATTACAAAAAATCCCGTTTTCCTAAATTTTAAATCGCGGCATCTGGTAATAAAAAGCGGGCCGCCTAGGAAACCAATTTATTCGGTAAATGTTTATCGTAAGTTAAATACGGTATCCGATGATAAATAAAGCGGCCGGACGAAAAGAACGTTATTACCGGGGCGAAAAGATCCGACGAAATATTACAACCAAAGCCGGGCCGGGATAATACCGATAACCAAAACAAAAAAGGTAACTAGCTAATAACGAACGTAGTATAAAATATACGTTTAGCAAAAAGCGCCGGGGGGGTCGATGGGAACAAAAGATTTAAGTTCGCCGGCCCTTGCGAAACGGGGCCTAACCTGGAAAAGATCGACGCCATACTCGGGAACTTCGTCGATGACGACGATAAGAACGAGATAAACCGTTATTATTCGGCTGCGAATACCGATAAAAACGATGGACTTTCTACCGTAAACGAATATAGCGATAGGCATCCGGAGGCAAAAAACGGGAAGGGGTAAGGGCAAAAGTAAGGGTAAGGGTAAAAGCGGGAATAAAGGTAGGAACGGGAGCAGGGCTAAGGACTGGATAATATTACCGCTTTAAGCGATAAACATGGCGAAGGCGATACCGTAAAAAAGGGATATAATCTTCTTAAGGGATAAAACGAATTTAAACGGGCGACGGTAACCGCCTTAACCAGGACGGTACGCTCTCTATTTTAATATTATCCGATAAATAAAAATAATACCGTAACGAAAAGGCTGGCGCGGGAAATACGGACAAAAACCACGGGCGACGTTATGGGCGAAGTTACGAACGACGGTATTAACGTTATTATTAAAAACATATAACCGGAAAAAGAAATAAAAAAAGCCGGGATTAGGAAGATAAACGCAGGGGTAAACGTTATATCCGGGGTTACGGCGGAAAATTTTAATATGGTTCCGAATATATTTTAGGAAAAAGCCGAGGGTACCGGGATTAGAGAAGCGGTAACGGAAGCAGACGTTATATCTAACGTTACCGGAAAAGGTTACGATACCGTCGAAAATACGGACCTGGGGAAAAAGACGTAGGACGCGAATATCGAAGGCCTGCCGCCGAAGGTCGAAAGAACCGCAGGTAACTAACCCATTACTGTCGAAGATACGAATACCGAAAAGCTTACAGAAAAGGCCGGGCCCGATTCGACGGAGTACGGCCAAAACGGCCGCGGCCGAACGGCACGACGGCTAAACTCATTACCGGATATACGGCCGGAATAAATAAGCTAATAAAATACGGTTTTAATCGCAAAAACGAACGATACGGGATTAAAGCCGGATAACCCGGACGGTAAAAAACGCAGCTAGGCGAAAAAGGTCGATACCGAAAAAGCCGCAAGCCGGCAAATACGGCATTAACGTATTTTCCTAAAAAAATAACAAGAAACGGAAAGATATATAAATAATACTTTGCGATAAACGAAACGTAACCGATTAATTATAAAACCTATTATATTATTACGCGGTAAATATACGGAATTAATTATAAAAGTATTATTAAATTATTTAATATAATAATAACGCATTACCTTTAAGAATCGTTACCGTATAATTAAATAAAAACCAGGATCGTTTATTAATTAGTATTTAAAGAACGTAACGTACTATTAATATAAGATAAATAATATATATTATATAAACAAGGTTAAAGCGTTTTATTAATTAACGTAAAAACCTTCGACTAAATAATTATAACGATATATAATTATTATAAAAAGCATTTAATATAACGGAAGTTTCTTTTTTAAGTATATTAATATTAAAGAAATAAAGGTTTTAATAACTTATATTAAATATATTAATTAATAAAGGTTTTATTAATGTTATTTCTATAATACCGAAAGGAAAAAGGATAATATATCCGATATTAATTTATAAAGTATTAATTTCTTTAATATAATTATTTATAACTATAAGCGGTACGGAGAATACAGATACCTAAAATAACGGTAAGTATTTATAAAATAAAAGAACGTTATATTTATATTAATATTAAAATAATCGTAAATAAAAGATAATTTAAATCGTTTAAAGGAAAACGCGTACGGTAATATATTTATAAATATAAGGTTAACGTTAATTACGTTAAATACTTACCGGCTTAACTTAATAAGAAGTTCGGAAAAAGATTTTTAATTAAAAATTATTAACGTAAAGTTACGGACGGTAACTTACGTTATTACGTTTTCGAAAATTCGTTAAATAAAGGCGCGTTAAATAAGTACGGGAATTAGGGCGATTCTTTCCGGGGTATCCGTATCGCACGTCGTTATTATTACATAAAATATTACCGGAATTTATTTTAAAAATATAAACGTTTAATTAATAAATAATTAACTTCGACGCTAAATAATAATAAGCAAATTTACGAAAAAACCATTTAAATAACGTTGATTTTATTAAGTTTATTATAAATATCCCGGGTTTACGGTATTATGCTTAATAACGTATTAATGCCGTTAAAGGTCGTACGTTTTAAGCGCCGGGTTTTTTGAACGTAAATTTAAAGCCTTTTAAAACGAGATGTTCGATTATAACGGCGGCTTCGAAAGTTTCCCGTTTAAACGGTTACAAATAATTATCCAGCATAAAAGGATGGACGTTATTAACATCGGCAAATAAAAAACTTTCGTTTATAAATTCGTAAGAAAATTAAATTATTTTAGCGGAAACTTTATAATCCCAAACGGGAAAATAATATTAACCTAATAAAAAAACCTTTATAATAATTTCGCCAAAATATAAAACGGCGGTTACGGTAATTTCCGCTTGGTCGCGAAACAATATGCGTTTTCCGGTAATTATAATACGTTCCGCGGTAATAATACAAAATATGTTTACTTTATTAACCCCGTAATACCTTACAAAAAGTTAATCGGAAAGGCTTTCGACGATATCGCCGGCGTAGTAATAAATTACTTTACCCTAGGTATTAGCGACGTAATGAAATACGACGAATATAAGCACGAAAAAATTAAGGCGTACCTTACGAATACAGCCGAAACGGGTTTTAACGAAAATAAGGATTCCAAAAAATCCGAAAATAAGAAATTCGAAAATAAGGATAAATCCGAAAATAATTCGAAGGATTACATTAAAAATAACGTTTAACCGTAAATTTAGCAAATCCCATAACGTAACGATTATATTGGTTTATATACCGCAAAATAAATATCTAATTTTGCGGATAATTACGCGATAAAACAAATTAAAGCTTAACAAATATACCAACAAATTTAAAACGTTACGTTAAAAAAAGTAAAGTAAACTTAATAAAAGACTTTGCTAATTAATATAATAAAAGGTTTTCCGGAAAAGTAAGATTAATATTTATATAATAAGGGCTTTATAAAGTAAACAAAGATTTATTAATTAACGTTTAGGAAATCTTTTATAAGGTGATATTTTGGTAATTAGTATATAAAATAGGTTTTTAAGGCTGTTTTACGAAATACCGATAAATATGTACGGGGGTTGGATATTTTGTTAATTAACGTAAGAATATGGGGATTTCTTTATATTACGTTACGAATTAGTGTTGGGAGAGGGCTAAAGTAGGATGCTTTGTTAATTAGCGTATAAAAAGGGGGGCTTTTTTAAGCCGGTTTATTAGTTGAGTAGAAGATTAACTAGGTGGGATGTTTTGCCAATTAGCGCAGAAAAGATGGGGGAATGTTTTAAAGCTTTCTATTAATTAATATTAAAAATGGGCTGGGAAATGCTTTATTAATTTGCGCAGGAAAAGGGGGATTTTTTAAAACCGTTTTACTAATTGGCGTTTAAAAAGCTTTAGAAAAGGTAACGTTTTGCTAAATAGTGCGGGAAAATAAAGCTTAGCCGACCGGTTTACCATAAATTAATAACGGCAAATAAATGTGGGTTTATATATATATCATTATATAATAAATGAAAATAGGGCATTTGAAATATAGCTAATAATTTAGTACGGTTTATTAATTGGTGTAAAGAAATCGAGTATATTTTATATTAATTAGTAGAGTATTATCTTTATTTTTAATTTAAAGTTAAGAATTAAGGAAAGTTAAGGGCTGCATAAAAATCTTTATAGAGTTAGGGTGGTAAACGTATACGTCTGAAATAACGGATACCATAACGTAACCGTTATACGGGTTTACATGCCGCAAAACGAACACTTAAATTGTGCGGATAATTACGCGACAGAACAAATTAAAGCTTAATAAATATACCGATAAATTTAAAACGTTACGTTAAAAAGAGTTATGTAAACCTAATAGGAAGTTTTGTTAATTAATATAATAAAAGGATTTCCGAAGAAATAATATTAATATTTACATAATAAAAGCTTTATAAGGCGAACAAAGCTTTATTAATTAACGTTCAGGAAATCCTTTACGAAATAATACTTTGTTAATTGGTATATAAAATAAGTTTTTAAAGTTGCTTTACGAAATACCGGTAAATATGCGCGACGGATAAATATTTTACTAATTAACGTAAAAACATGGGAATTCTTTTATATTACGTTACGATTTAATGTTAAAAAAGGGCTAGGGTAAGATACTTTACTAATTGGCGTATAGAAAAAGGGGCTTTTTAAGCCGGTTTACTAATTAGGTGGAAAATTAACTTCGTGGGATGCTTTGCTAATTAACGCAGAAAAAATGGGAGAATTTTTAAAAGCTCTTTATTAATTAATGTTAAAAATGGGCTGGGGGATGCTTTGTTAATTTGCGCAGAAAAAGGGGGATTTTTTTAAACCGCTTTACTAATCAACGTTTAAAAAGCCATAAAAAAGGCGACGCTTTGCCAAATAGGGCGGGAAAATAAAACTTAGCCGACCGGTTTGCCAGAAATTAATAGCGGCAAATAAATATGGATCTATATATACATGATTACATAATAAATACAAATGGGGCATTTAATATATGGCTAATAGTTTAGCACGCTTTATTAATTAGTATAAAGAAATCGAATATATTTTATACCAATTAGTAAAGTATTACCTTTATTTTTAATTCAAGGTTAAGAATTAAGGAATATTAAGGGCTGCATAAAAATCTTTCCGGGATTAGGGTCGTATACGTATATATCTGAAATATAACTATTATAATTATAATTACTTTATTAATTGTTTATTTTAATAACGTAATAATATTAATATATTCGTTATAATAAAACGTTATTAAAATTAAATAAAATAAGTTTAACTTTTATATAACCGGATGTAATATTATTATATGTTATCATAATTTTAAATATGTTATAAAATTAAAAAGGAATTTCTTTTTCGCAATATAAATATAATAATATTAAATAAATAACGTAATAAATACCTATGTATTAATATAATCTTTTAATATAAGAAGTACATAATAATTAAAGGTTTTAAATACGCTTTATTAAATAAGGTTTTACCGTTATAATTAATTAACCAATATACTGTTTTATACTTAATTATTTATTTAAAGATTAGAAATTTAAATTCTAAAAAAAGTATTTATAATATTAAACGTAAATAATAATCTTATATTATAATTAAACCCGCTATTACCTTTAAAGTATTAAGGTTAATAATTAAAAAGATATATTAAATAAATAACATAATAAGTACGCATTTATTAATATAATATTTTAATATAATAATTACGTAATACGTAACGTCGTATTAAACTTTCGATATAAAGCAAATAAGCGCGTTTTAAAATTAAAAAACAAAATAGGTTAAAAGGTTAAAGTTAATGAAAGAAATACGCGGCTATATAAACGGTAATAATATCGTAGTTCGCGTAATACTTTTCAAATTCGATCGAATAGTGGTTTTCGGAACCGTTAAGCATAAAAAGACGTTTAATTCTTTTCGTACGCGTTTATATACGTTTATCAAAATGTTAAATCCATTTTAAACTTAATTCGTTTGTTATCCAGCTATTATAACTTATACCAAACCTTTAATCGGGTGGTAATTGCTATTTTCAATACCAGGAATTAAGGTGGTTTTTTCCTGCTAAAATAATAAATAAAGGTATAGCCTAACCTTGCGAATTAACAACCTATATAACTGTTATCCATTCCCGATTGCCTTGTTACGCTTATCTAGGTTTTCCACGTCTTTCGGCATTTATAATTACCATGCCCGATGCTATAAGAAGCCCTATCAAAAAGCCCGTCTTGTCGAAGTTATAAACATCCTCTTTTACGATGCCGTATTTTGCGATTATAACCCGAATAAGCTCGAACTATTCGCGAAATGTTTCTGGATCTTCGCACCGTATCCTTTAATAATCGATCTTTCGATTTAAACGTATTTAAAGCTTTATTTGCCGTTTAATAAATCTTGACGCCTAATTAATTCCGATGCGTTTTATTATAGCGTTAGTTAGGCTAGTTATCCTAACTCTATATATAGCACTTTAGGACTTAGTGGGCTTTTTTTCTTCTTTTTTGTTTCCTAGATGTTAATCTTTATCTAGTTCTTTTATCCTGAATATAACTAACCTAACCTTTATTAAAAGCCCGTATATAATACGTTCCGTAACGTTTTAAGCGAGCAGTAAATTCGCTATATCTTTAATATGCTAAAGCCGGAAAGGAAACGTTTGCGTATTTAAGTTCAGGATTCGTTCGATAATGGATTTCTTTTCGGTTGGAGTTAGTTTTCGTAAACTAAAGATAATATCCGTTTAGGCGTATTTGCCGTTATATCACGCTTTTAACGTAAAATGTAGGACTTTATAAATTAAATTAAGCTTTTTATAATTAAGTTTCGGGATTTACTTTTTAGCTTAAACGGCTAGGTTTATTTTCGCTTTTTTTATAAACCGTTCCATATTGTGGTTATTAAAAAATAAATAATTAAAAATAAATAATTAAAATATTAAAAAAAACATCTAACTTATTAGTTTATCCAGCTTAATAATATAATACGTTATAATAAAAATACGTTTATTATGATTTTTATCTTTAAAAGTTAATATTACCTTTAAAAGCTTTTAAACGGTTTGTATAAGCCGTACGAGTTTAATTTTATAATATTATTTGCGTAATAATCGTAGAAAAGCTGGCTTAGGTTTTATATCGTCCGTTCGATTAGTTAAAGAATGGCCAAATAATAATAAAAAACTTGCAAATGTATTATATCTTATATCCCTACCGTAATACCTTTATGACCGCGGGTAACGGTTTTGACGTAAAAAATAATACGGTCCGAATTTGCCTAAACTTTTGTATGCGGGTTTTTCCGCTTTTTCCCGGTACGAACCGAAGTATGTTATTATATTACCGTTATTACGAACCGATAAAAACGGCCTTAAGGTTCGCCCGCCCGGGTACGTCGTAAAGGAAACGTTATAAAACTTAACATATTAAAAAACGAAACGAACGGCTGGGAACCGGGTATAACTTAACGGGCCGTTTTTTTAATAAATCGTTTTAATTTCCGTATTTTAAATTTAAGCTTTAAGTGTTCGCACGTATCGGATATAACGGAAAGCTCGGATACGAGTACGACGGATAACCTATTACGTTAACAAAAAAGGCGGGATTAACGGGACGGGCCGTAAACGGTTTATAAGAGGGAAAAAAATACGAAGGACTTTTTTATTTTATAGTTAGCTACCTTGCCGCCGCCGATATCGAAAAGGTATTCCGTTAAATAATAGGGTTCGCCGGAAAATAATACGTAAGATCCGTCGATGCAGAACCGGCGCTGGGCGACGACGAAGCCCCGACGGCCGCCTACCGACCGTTATTCGATTTCCTGCTAAATCCGCGGAACGGGTTGGCCGAATTCGTAAGCGCGGAAATTCGGGATGCGCAGCGTGCGACCGATAATATGCCCGTATATAAAACTAAGTGGTTCGACGGCCCTACGCCCGTTTTCGCCTATACGGCGGAATACCTTTAATAGGCGGTCGATATTTATAGCATTTTTAGGCGGGTTATAAAGAAGCTTGGTATAATTACGGTGTTCGTTCACGTACGGTAACGTATTAGTTTCGGAAAAAAAGTTATTAAACGTTTTCGGATACCCCTAGCGGATTAGCCTTTAGATAAGGCCGGTGGTAAAGGCCGTAACCGGCCTTATCCACGTTAAAACGTTATCGCTTTTATTTCGGATTAACGTAACGGTAAGCAGGCCCGCGCTGGCCGGGGGCACGTCGGCGGCTATCGTAAGCACGGCCGGTATCGTTATAAGGGGGGTCGGCTGTTGTTAATAGCGTTTATTTATATCCGAAGAATTATAAGCTAGTTATGTCGGTTAAATTAATGTTTACGTAAGGAGCTTTCTTTTGCCGGGTAGGCTCCCTTTTTAAAGGAGGGCCGTAAACAGATTTATTATGGCGTCTGTAATGCTTTATAAATTAATACCGAAAAAAACAATAAAGATAAGGAAGGTAAAAGGGAGAAGGATAAAAAGGAAAGAAAGTGTCGGAAAAGATATAAGGCTGTTAAACGGCAAAAGCCGTATTAATTGGTTAAAAACGGGTCCTATATTATATACCTTTCCGGGAACCTATATTCGATAGCCTATCCGGGAATTAAACTTTCGTTTTCGTATTTCGATTTAGTTTCGTTTTTTAAACGTATTTAACGCGATTACCAATTAAGTTAAGGCGCCGGCCTTTTCGAGATATCGCGTACCGGGCTATCTAGACGGACGCCGAAACTTGACTTTTTTAATCCGCCCCAAACCTAGTTAACGGCTGCCTTATTTTGCTATAGGAAACCGCGGCTCCCTGCCGGTAACGCCCGGTTTAAAAAAGGTTTAATCCTTAATAAGGGCCCGGTTTCTTAACGGCGATAACGGTAAGCAACTGGCATTTTTATTTTTGGAACCTTTTTTATAAAGGGTTATTAACGATTTCGCGGAAGGTTAGGGCCCCGAAACCGACAGATAGGTTATATTAAAACGGAACTTTCCGAGGTCGGGTATTATCCTGGTAATTATAAAAAGAATGCCGTGATTATTACCGTTTGCGGTAAAAAACGGGATTCGGAAAAAAAAGATTTTTCCGAACGAAAAATATTTAACGAGATTATTTTTTGGCCGATTCCCCTTATTTACGTTTTTCGATTAATATTATATTAAATACGCCTTATTAATATGATAAAAAGTTATAGGATATTAATAAAAATTATAAAAAATTAATCCATTTTTAATTAAAAACATACCATTACGTTATTTATATTTAATACGGATAACGGGTAAAAGATAATATATAAAACTTCCGAAAACGTACGCGGATACGTGACGCGTAAATATCAAACGTTCTGGTAATTACCGTAAAATTAAAAACGCAATATTTAACCTTATAAGGAAAAAAGGATATTTCCGGGCGCGTTTTATAAATTAACAAAAAAAATCAAAACTGGAGAATTTACTGCATTAATATGTAAAATGCCGTAAACGGAACAAAAAGTCCGGCCGCCACGTTAAAAAGGGTTATCGTTTTTTCCGCCGGAACCGGAACTGGAAGCAATATCGCCTTTTCCGCCGACGGCGAAACCGTAAACCGTATTATCTTTTCCGCCGATAACGAAGTTATAAATTACGTTTTCGTCCTAATTACGGCCCGGAATAGGGCGGTACCGGGATCCGGTTAACGCCCGGAACGGAATAAGGCGTTCCGGATTACGTATGCCGGTAATAAAGCCGTTTACAATTACGGCGTAATCGGGCTTAATAGGAAGGTTTATATATTCGGCGTCGGATTTAAATTCGTTCGCGACGATCTTTTAACTTAATATAGGCCCACCCTTTTTCGTTTTTACGGAATTACGGTTTAAACCGATACGTTTTTACCTTTTCGGCTTACGTAAGATCCTTCCGAACGCGTCGCCGTCCTTACCGTAAAATTCATATCCAGGATAGCCGCCGCCGGAAAAAGTCATTTTTACGTAAGCGTATATTTACTTCTAGTTAAGTTGGTATAGGTCGATCTCGTCCCCGGCGATAGCCTCCATAACGTCCTTAATATATATAACGATTTTAAACATTTTCTTTTTATCTTTTTATTGCGAAAAGGGTAAGGTAATAACGAGCCCGGCGACCTTAAAGGTTATGGCGCTAAGGCGGCGGTAACGGCTGGCGTTATATTCGGTAACGGAAAACGGCGGGAAAAGTAATTAACCGTAATAATTAAAGCTTTATTTTATTAAGATTTTGATAATTTTAAAGGCGATTATAAGGCGTAAAGGATGCCATACGATATAAGTGGGGATATATCCCGCAATAAATAGGTCGTCCGTAAACTTACGATATATGCGGTTTTCCTATATATCGTAAAAATAATAAAGAACCTTTAAAACGCGTTATTTAACGGCCTTTTGCTACTTAAGGTGGTAAAATTTGCCGAAAACCTGGATAATCGTAACCAGGTTCCAGTAAAACATAAGAAGGATGCCGAAGTTATAAACGTTTTAAAAGTTGACGCCGGCGGACGACATGTTCATGTTGCCGACGAAGATAATTACGTTGTTCGTAAAATCGTTAAAATTGAGGATTATACCGTCCTTATCCTTATTTAAGTCGGAAGAACGTATGCCGACGACGCCGAAGCCGAATTTCGCAAATATGGAAATTATGTATTTAAAAAAAAGGAAAGAAAGTTAATAAACGGATTAAGACAAACGCCGGAAGGGGGGGGGGAAACGCGCTTTATTAATTAGCACGGCAAATATAGCCCGTAAAGGAAATTCGCTAATTAGCAAAACGCAGTAAGAGGGAGCCGGCGTAAACGGTAATTTATTATTAAATAAATTAACTATTTTTTATAATAAACGTCTTTTCCTTTTTCTAGGGTTAACGGATGTAATAATTAATTATGCCGGTTATAACGGAAAATATTTTAATTATGTAATAAACCAACGAAACGCGGTTTTAAAAAGAAAGGATATCCGGGTTACGCTTTATTATTTCAAAAATATAAGTAAGCCCGCCGTTAATGTCGAGCTTAATAGGGTGCTCGGTATGGTTAATTCCTAGGGCCGGGAGGTTCTCGGCGAGGTCGGCCTTCTTTTTTTTCTTCAGAAGCCTTCTGGTCGGTTTCTTATTTTTCGCGCCTATAACGGCGCGGGCAATGCGGGCCTGCAGGTATTCCGGTAGCTGCTTAAAGATGTTATTGTCGTTAATAAGAACTTTTTTCAGGTAAAGGTTAAACCAAAAAAGCGATAACAAACATAGGATTACGTAATTAATTTTCGCTTTCGTATCCTCCAGCGAAGCCCTTTTTACGAACTTTAAAAGGGCGGATATATCCTTAAATTCCTGCCGAAAAAGCTTTTTATTAAAATAATCGATTAATTCGATTAGTTTTTAAGCGTTCCTTAGGGCGTAACTAAGCTCCTTTATAACGACCCGTATAAGCGGCAGATCCTCGCCGGGGTAGGACGCGTTACCATCGGATATCGCTAACGGCGTTTTTATAATATGGCGGGTTTATATTATGGCCAGGATCTCCTATAAGATATGTTGGAAACGGTTCACGTTCCGGCCTTTTTAATTTATTATATCGATAATCGGGGGCGATAAGTAATAAAGCCGTTACTTAATACTTTTTATGTATTCGATTTAAGGCTTTTTTTTTTAAGGCGGATTCGGTTTTTTATACGGAAAAACCTTTCCATTTTTCGTTATTAAGCGTTACGTATTTTACCGCGGCCGCATCGTAACCTTCGGTAATTACTTCGTTAAGGCGGTCGGGGTTGTCGGGTACGTCGAAAACCTCCTATACCTTAAACATTTTTATTAGCAGAAGATAATAACCTTTAATATTACGGATGTAATTTAAGGTAGGTATAACGGATATTAAATATATATATTACGTAGAAAATAGGTTAGCTAGGCGTTAATAAGCGGAATCCTTATAACGTACGTATTAAGCCTCGTTAAAAATGGCCTTTTCGGATAAAAGTTCGAACCTAAATATGCATATTTCGAATTAAGTATGTTTATATAACTTTTTCTCGATATCGGTGTTAGCTACCTCCGGGGGGACGGCGGCGTTCACGTCGTCGACGGCCTCGAACTTTTCGGGGTTTTTTTTTGCGAATAAGGAAAAGCCGTCGTTATCGGATTAGCCGGCGCCTTTGCCGTTTTCGTCGCCCGAGTTTTCTTAGTTATTCGGAACCTTCCCGTTCTTGCCGCGAAGCCGTTTGGCCCGGGTGGCGATATAAAAGCCGGGGCGCCGGCGCTTATTGCCGGTAGAAGGTTAGGCGCGGTTCCAGATATTGCCGTCGCGGAAAACGCGGCCGAACATATCGGGAGGTTCGTTACCTTTTTTAATTAATATTACCTTACGGTAAATAAAACGGGCAACCGCTGTTAAGTAGCTGGTAATGAAAACGGTTGTCGCGTTTTGGGATAATAAGGCGGGGTTAGTCGGTATACGGGCCGCGTTTTGCAGATTAGTAAGGAAAAGACGAAGGGTGCGGCGCGGAAACGAATATCCGGCGCGCGCGTACGGCGAAGGCCCATATTCTGCTAATTAACGTATAGTACTAGGCGAGAAAAGAAAAAAGGTTGCGTTAATTAGTAAAGTATTAAGCGAGCTTAAGCCCCGCTAATTAGCAGGGTATGGCGCGGGCGGGTAAAAGACGCCTTAACGCGTTAAGTAAAAAGGGGGGGGGGGGGGGGGGGGGGGGGGCC